>VWZN01021657.1:0-68354 GCA_013396955.1 Regulus satrapa | reverse complement strand
GTAGTAGAAATTCTAATGCCTGTAAAATTTTCACTGTTTTTATGAGAGGTATTTTAAATGCTTTATTATGGTTAAAGTTAATTTTAAAAATAGGAGAGGACTGTAACTGAATATACCTGACCCCGGCTCCTCACCCCACTGTCCCACAATAAAAGAAAGTAGAGCTTCTGGTTCTGTAAAATTATGACTAATTCAAAGGGAAGTTGTGATTAAAGAAGTTGTTTTGGGAGTGATGTTATTTTAATACATTCTGAGTTGGATTCCTGTTTAAATGAAACACATTTTCTTTTTGAGGCCAGTTTTCCTTGCCTGGACTGTGCCAAGTGGCCAACAGTGAGAGTGTAAGGTCCTATAGAATTTCTGGATGTTGGTAACATTACAGACATTGGAGTCACTCCTGTGGGGTGCTAAGTGTTCTTGTGCACCAGTTCAGTAAAAGTTGGAGACATTCAGGTCTGTGCTGCAGAGCCAGTTTCAGTTTCTGCAGAACCTTTCTGATTCAAAACTATGTTTTTTTAGCTTTTAGGGGCTATGTTGTCCGTAAAAACTACACAAGATTGAAAAACAGCACTGGATGTGTAGCAGATCCTCAGCTTACAAGCAGCTGCTCTACTTCTGATATTGGCTGTGAAGAGGACGGGTGAGTTGGATCCTTTGCTATCTATTCTTTAACTAAAGTGATTTCCCCTCACAGTAAGATCAGAAAGGAGCTGGTTTGTCATCATAATTCAGCCAGCTCTTAGAAAATCTGCTGTATTCTGAGGATGACAACCTGTAGGTTAGCAAGTTCTCCCTCCAGATCTCCCAATTAGTGGAAAGGTGCTGTTTGCTCTGGGCTGCTGTCCTGGTTTTGTGCACACCCAGAATACTGTAGATTGCAGACAGAATTGCAAGTGCTCAGCATGTCGGCATTCACTGCAGTGCATGTTATGAAATGTCCAAGAGTAGAAAGTTACCCTTCCGTGCCTATAAAGAAGGCTCCCTGCAGACCAGCAACAAGGTGGGGGAAAAGAGCTGTCAAGAGACAGATGGACAAGTTGCTGACAGAGAGCCTAGGAATGCTGTAAACCATTCTCTTTTTTGAAGAGAAAAGATATTTTACCACTTGAAGCAATGGATTCACTCCAGACAAATCTTCCCTTGACACTTCCTTAGATATGAGAGGCAAAAGGGATCTGTTACGTCTGACTCACCAACATTGTTCTAGGACAGATGGCTGCGTTTGCAGACTAATCCCTTTCATTAGTTTGTGACTGAGGGTTACAAGATCTCTCCTGCTGAAACCATTCTGCAGAAGTTAACAGTTACTCCTTTTTCCATGTATGCATAGAGCACTGAGTTTTGTTAACTTCCATGCCAATTCTGCTACTTGTCCTAGGGCATTACTATAGAACTTTGTTCAGGTGTAACCACCTGCATTCTAGCAGGTTAATAGTGCTCCAGAGTCTTTCCCTTGAATCAAATATTCTGTTTCAGCAAGAAAAAGGTTCAGGCCATTGGACAAGGATAAATAAATAAATAAATAAATTGTTTTGATAATCATTTTCAGGGTAAAGAACAAGCCACTGCATATTATCATCATAGCTCTGTTTTGAGGTAGCTTGACTGCTCACTGGGGAATGAGATTCCTAATTTATGATTCCCTTCATGCACATGCAGCACCTTCTGTTTCTTTAAGTCTTTAAGGGGTGTGTGTCTTATGATCTCTTTAGGACTATTGATGATCATGTGTTCATTGGTTCTCCACTCTGCAATTGAGATGGTTGAAAGCAAGAGCTAAGAAGAGCTCTACTGTCAGTTTTCTTTGGCATCCAAATGATAATTATTTACACTGTAAATAGACTTTTTCATCTGGATTTGTTTGGAGGCACAGAGCCTCTTTAAACTTTTTTATTCATTTATTTAATGTATAGGAATGGTTTTCTTCCTTTTTTTTTTTTTTTTTGTATTAAAATGTCTCTGGAATTCTTTGTTATTCACCAAACAAATGTATTTGGATTTGGTACAACTTGGCTTAACTGTACATTCTTTTGGGGCTCACAGAGATTTTATGGTTTGGTTACAGTTGAGGTGAATTTGTGCTCTGTGAAGCACACATACATAGCCTTTAAAGATATTTAGCCACCAAAATTACACTCAAATCTGTGTCTAAATTCATTTAGATATCTGACCTGAAGATATCCATATAAAATACATTGGCAATCCAGGTCATGCACCCAGTTTTTGTTGCAGTTTACAATTGGATAGATAAAAAAGTTATTTTGCCTGGAGTTGGGAAACTGTCATTACTGCTGGCAGTTCTTAATTTAACCCTAACAACAACTGCACATTATTTGCCTAATCCCATACATTTCTCAGCAAGAAGGCCCCAGGTTCCAGTGGTTTCAGCAAGACTTGAAAGTGTCAGCATTTCACAGGTAATGTTCAGAACCCTGCGACTAAATCCAGTAACTTAGTTCCCATAAATCAAGCACCACTTTCGTGTAGCTCTCTTACTGGGCTGTTGTTTTTAGCACATGGCTGTTCAGTCATACAGGAAACTTGTAGGAAACAGAAAGGTGCAGATGCTTAACACAGTAGGTGGTAATCTGACCCTGGAGAAGGCAGCCTCACTGTGGCTTCACATGCTGTGGCATGAAAGTATAGAAAATAAAATACTATTTTCTCTTCACCTTCTTTTATTTCTTCTATTTTCTTTTATTTTTANAGATCTTTTTAAAAGCTGAGTTATAGTGTTATATGTAAAGAACTCAGTTTTACTAAGTCATGAATTTCAAAGTGTTCAGAAGAAATGAGCACTTTTTTTAAAAAATTAATTCCGTAGAAGAAGTTGGATCTCTACACCTAGTTCATGCTCTTCAGTCAGTGACTGCTGGACATGAGCAAACTGAAGCTAATAAATGACATGGCTTACTAATTAAATTCACACATTTGTTCATTTAGCATTACATGTTAAAATGTTTCATGCCTTTATATGCTTGACTTGGTAATCAAATGCAAAGCTGATGTCACAGGTAGCTAAGGATGCATTGAGAGTTGGCAAATATCTCTGATCAGAGCAGAAATAGATAATGTAAAAGTTAGCAGGGGAGTGGCTTTGTCTCATTGAGAAAATGTCTTTCCATCCAGTTCCATAAAGCTGTGGAAGTGTCTGGGACTCCTACTGAAACAGGATCCTGGGAATAATTGTGCACCTGGGAAGCTGACACTAAGTTTTAATTATTCCCCAAAAACTATGCATGTATGAAGCACTTGCCAAGCCTTCTCTTGACATCATCAGCCACTGAGAGGAACCTGCGGGCCTGTGTGGCATCAAGGCACTGAATCAAATCAAACCTGAAAAGGAGCAGTTATTTTAAAGTCAAACATGATCAAGATATGAGTCAAACATGGTTCAAATGAGGAAAAGTGAAACCTTTCTGAGCCATTTTTGCAATACCTGAATAGCAGATTTGCCATTCAGTATAGAGCTGAATAGCAGCAGAGAAGGGAGGAGTGTGATGGGGTCTCCTCTCTCACAAGGAGGGCACAGACACTAACCTTACCTAATGTCTGCCTCCATTTTGCAATTGATCATTGCAGAAATAAAAAATGCTGTGTTTTGCAGTGGCATAGCTAAAATTGCACGTTAGTATTAGGGATCTTTTGAGCTAATTAAGAATAATTTATGGAGAAGTGAGAAGTAATTTTCTAAAACATCATGTGTTTTGAACTTGTTAGATTGACAGATCTCTAGTGAATATATTTTCCATAAATGTTCTTGCTTAGCGAGCTAATCTACAGTTCAATAACTAAGGACCCTAATCTATGCTACCTGGTTCATCTTCTTGGTCAGATAGAGCTGTCTTTCTTGAGTACCTTTAAATCCCTTTAGAACCCCATCAAAGTACCTGTAACCTGCATGTTCCACCATCATCATCTTTTCCATTTCCTTCCCAAATGAAAATTGGGTTAAGCAATACTGAGCTGATACTTCCCCTGGAAAACACTTTCTGTATTGTTAATTCTTTTTCTCTTGCTCACTGTACTATAGCTCAATGACTGCTAAACATCACAGTGTAAGTTAGCTGCATGCACCCGATCAGTGCCATTGTAGGGGGTTGTATAGAAGAGTGCATTGTTTCCCCATGGTGACTTTGTTACAGGCCAGTTGGGTCTGTGACTATAACTGTGGATCAGTGACTATCCCTTGCTCCTTGGTTTCCTTTGGAGCTCTGTGTCTTAAGGGTAGAAGATACGTGACACCAACACCAGTTCACAGTCTTGAACAGAGTTCATCGTGATCTTTTTTTCTTGTGTCTTTCTCTTTTTAGCTATTTGATATTGATACTTGGTATCAGGCTTTGGTCAGCTTAGGTTCTTAAAAAAAAGTTATTTTTTAGTAAAATTTGTGACATTCACATGAGCCTTACAGGATCAAGACTGTATTATAGAGTCTGTACAAAACTACACGGGCACTCCAATTTAGATGTTTAAAAAATTATGGACAAAGAATAATTAGTAGCATTTTCTTTTCTGCACGAGTTATGCATGTGAAAGTCAAGATCTAGAAATGGGCCTATTTCAGCTCTCTAATGGCTTGACTGATGAAGCAGACTCTGATTACTAAATTTATATCTAAAGCACTTAATTTACTTCCTTTATCTTAGTACTAAGTGAGTAGTGGTACAAGGCTTGAGATGGTAGGATTTAAATTAGAAACAGTTACACAAAATGTAATGAACCAAAATATAAAAATCAGTAATGCTCCAAAGTTTACATTGGGAGGTTTACAAGCAGTGAGGATACATTCAACTCACATGTGCATCATAAGATTTTATCATCACTGTCGAGACTTGTTTAAGGTAGTATATTAGAGACTGCCCTTGAAGAAAATTAGCAAGTCCTTTGGCAACAAAAGTGATCACATATCTCTATAAAGGAAGATGTCTAAGGGAGATGAAAAAAACTAAGGGTCATAAGGTATCATTTCTCCAATCATGAAAGGCTGATGTGAAAACAAACTCTTCTATTTTGAGAATCAAGAGAGAGATAATGGGCTTGCTTTGCAGTACAGCAATGTTAGGTTAGACATCGAGAAAATCTTACTGCTGGTAAGCTGAGTTAAACCTTGTGTGGGTTACCTTGGGGAGTTTTGACAGCTCCATCACTGCAGGTTTTTAAAATCAGGTTAAATAAATGTATGGAGGAAAAAACAAAACAAAACAGGTGTAGCTGATTTTTCTCTGAAAATGGGGGTGACTTAGATGATCTGTCAAGATTTTTTTATTATTTGTAAATGCACAGTGACTTCTTGAACTGTAACATATCTGTGCCAGTAGTTTGGCATTGCAAGCCAGCTTTTACAGCATCATAGTGCCACCAGATGTTGCTGCATCAACATGGGGAATAGGTATAGAAATCGATCTAGAGGAATTCTCCATGGGTATGCTTTACTTGCAAAGCAATGTTGCTGTGCCTGAAAAATGAGTGAAGTTCATTTCTCAATGGTTTGCTACAGCTGGAGGCCCATTGAAGTAGCATGCAATGTGGATTTACCTGCATGGGCACTGGTGGATTAGCACATAATCACAGAATCCTGTGTATCACTGAGAGGAGAGATTAAACATGAACAGAAGTTCATTCAGAAACCAGTTTCATGTGAATTCTCCTGTTTCATATAAAAGCTCTTCTGTCTTTTGCTGTGGTTTCTTTGACTTGATCTGCAGCCTGCATCTCACTAAAGCGAGGTTTGCTGTGTCAGTAACAAAACCTTCTAATAATTCTTTTGATTAAAAGGAAAAGGAAAATAATCACAATGTTGATGTGTTTCTGTTCTTCATGGAGAGCTGATTGAAAGGGTCTACATTTTAAACCTATTTTTCATCAGGATATTCAGAAGAATGCCATTGGGTCCTGGTGATTTATTCTCTGCACCTTTCCATACTTTGTCCTTGGGTGACTTCAGTTTGAGTCAAGATCAGACATAGCAATTTCTTGTTAAAGTCATCTTTTGAAAACGAATTTTCATTTCTTTCCATAAGAAAATTATGGAAGACATTCTAGTATAAAGACATTCTAGTTTCCTTCAATAGCTCTGCTTTCCTATTTTTAATCATAGCAAACATTAAGATTATTGCTTGTGATGGAAGTAGGAAGTCTGCAAACCTTGTGGCATGCAGTAGAATCCATGGGCCTGATTCTGATGTCCTGTGGGCTTCCAATTACTTTGCCACTCGTAAGTTTAAGTAGTTACTCAAGATTTTTAAAGGTTAAATGGGAATTTGGGCACAATTTTCAGTTGTTACCTGGGTTTTCCCTCCTTCCCACCCCTTCGGAGTTTTTCATCTACCCATACTGGAAGAATTAGATTTGTTCTGTTCTATAAAATACCACTTCTTCAAAATCAACTGTATTATTTCTAGTAGAATATCTAGTAGTGTTTCTAACATTTTCAGACGCAATTAAATCATGGAATTAAAAGTGCCACTACTTATACTTGTGATGGCCAGAGTAATTTTTTTCTCCAAAGTAAGATAATCTCCATGACTAGATTCATGTTGCTATGCTTCAACTGCTTTCAGTGCTAAGGTTAGTGAGTCTATACACTATACAGATGTGTAGACAGACCTTAGGAATCAATGTTTCTCTCTTTTTTCCAGTGTTTCTTGCTAATGGAGTGATTTATAGACAGCCTGTATGTGGAGACTGAGGCGTATTATAGCTCAGTAGCTGCGCAGTCAGCAGCAAATTGTTGAGTTGCCTGACTGAAACCAGGCACATGAACCCAGACCTGCAGTTGCTACCATGTTCTCAGGAGTGTTCCCTGCCAGTTTGACATTGTGGTGGGTTGACCTTGGCTGGCTGCCAGGTGCCTGCCAAGCCCTTCTGCCATTCCCCATCTTAGCAGGACAGCAGAAGAAAAACGCCATGAGAAGCTCATGACTAACAGCTGGTAATCAAGTGCGTTATGTGGAAGGATGAGCTCTCTTGCAGCAAATACAACCCAATTTAGGATATTTTAGTCAGAAACAAGGCTTCACTGGGATCCTGACGTAGAACTGGCGTTTAAGGGCTTTCAAATTCCAGAGGCTGATTTTTTGCTAGCTTAAGCTGTACAGAAAGCAAGTTGCTGATTTTTACTTTTGTGCTTTAAACAATTGTATAAGGTTCTAGCTGTGGCTAGAAGGTTGTGTATTTAATTTTTTTTTTTTTTTTAGTAAGAGACAAAGATTGTTTTCATACTGCTTATTTTGATCCAGAACCAAACCACCACAAAATCCGAATATTTAAATTTATATGAAGATTCAGTCTGGTTTTGGCATTGTAGGCCATTTACAAGGTACTAATCTGACAGCAAAATTTGATTTTGACATCCACGACAGATATTTGAGGATTATTCATAATTTTTACCTTGTATTTGATTTATTTTCAGAAATATTGTGGAAAAGTGGCAAATTATCTAACCAGTGCCACTAAATTAATTATTATCTAAATAATATCAATATGAGATAAATAGTAATAAAAACTTTACAGACAATATAATATATGCACAAATGCAATGTCAGATACAGTCCTAGACATATGTTATACTTTCCACTCTAAGTAGTGTGCCAGTACTAAATGATAATGCATTTCTAAAATGGTTCCCTTCATTTCCTCCAAGAAAAACACAAGTTTAAATTCAATTTACATTTTAGGGAGAATATTTTTCTTCTCTTTCTTTGTGTCAAAGAATAAAGGGGAACTTAAATTCCCCTAATCTGACACGCAAGTCCAAAGTTCCCTCATTAAATTGCAACATTACAGAAAAGATAAATGTTTACCATGCTTCTGAACTTCATTCTGTTTTGACAATTAAAAAGTCTTTTGTTTTAATCCCAGTTTGAGGGCCATGAGCATACCAAATAATTTCTGTGAACCTAATTTTTTTTTAATCCACTACATGAAATTGGTAGCATCTTTTTTTGGTATTGCGTAGCTGAAGATTCTGAAGCAAGTTCTGTCTGGGTGGACTTTACTGTTGAAGAAATACATTTACTTCAAAGGCCTGACAATGAGGATCACGGCCTGCAGAAGGTTTTTATGTTACTTTAATCAGCATTTATGAAGTAGGACCTGGCCTTTAATATTTTTATGGTGACATAATGGGATGGCAAAATAGTAACAGATATAGACAAAGACTCTAAGACACCTTACTTCTTGCTCTGTCCTTAACCCAAATAGTTTTAGGGGAACACATATGTTTCACTTCTTCCTCATCCATCAAATTTTGAGTGTCTAAGTTTGAATTCTGTGAAAACAGCTTTTCACAGCCCTGGAAAAAAATATTTCATGCAAAATCATAGCAAATTAATACATTACTTCAATTTCATTAAATTCTCGTAAATTCTTTTTACAAATCTTCACAGACCCACAATTTTTAAATGACAAATTCATTGTTCATAACCTGTTGCTGTGTTTGACAGTATACACTTTCTTATAAGAGGAAATGGGATTGATCTGGGGGTTTTTTGAATTGATTGTGTGTGCATATTTATCAATTGGGGGAGGGGGAAAAGGGAAAATCAACAAAAAAGGTGTGTATGCCAGTAAACCCTTTATATAAGAGGGAAGAAATTGCAATATTTGAACAAATTCTTTTCCTTTTCTTTGCTTTTAGGCAGCAAACCAGTAACCAGTCTTCTCCCGTGGTGCCTGACTTTCTTGACAAACAGACTAAAAAGGTACTACTAAGTTTATATTCTAAAACAACATCCCATTATAACTTCAAATTCCTGAGTCCACAGTTCTGCAATGTGTTCGTGGCTGCTTGGCATAGCCATCTGAACATGAAACCGTTAGTGATGTTTTGAAGTCTTTGAGACAAAAGCCTGCTTGCTAAGAACTTTAGTTCTGTAGAGAGACAGGGAGGTACAGTGAATAAGAGAATCAAAAGGCTGGAAATTTGCTGCTGAGAATAAATGCTAGCTGCTCCCTGAGGTGATTTGTCTGTGCACTTCACTTTCTACAGATGTTAGAGACTCTTTTTTAGTAAGGACCTGAGGTTCTTTGGTAGCACTTTGATATCCTGCTCGAATTCAATATGTGAAATGGAGGAGTCGCTCTGTGACTTGGAGCACAGCATAGTCTTTGAAGTCTGATCCAATTTTTGCTGCTTACCATTTGATGTTGAAAGGATGAAATGGAGAAAATGTACAGTTTTTGCCAGTAACTCTGCTGAGCATATGTAAGATTAAAAAAACAAAATCCCTTGGATGATGTACTTAGAAATGTTAAGCAGATTAATACCTTCCTATAGCTTTTTTCTAAAGATACAAATTAACTATGAGAGGAAATCAGCATACAGTGCATGCTATGATTTAACTGCATGAGGAAAGGGGATAAATAAGTTAAATGGAAAAAGTAAACAAATGTTTGTGACATGGGTGCTAAGTCGGTGTTGCTGAAAGCCGCAAGAATCTTGTGTAACTTAAATCTAGCATTAGATGTTTCAGAGAGTCTTGGGAAATAACAAGTTTCTCTCTATGAGATCACAGCTGTAAGTTATCATGAGCAAGTGGAATCAATACATTTCTTATGTGCCTAAACCAGCATTCTTTATTCCAGGAGAATTCGGATGAGATTTCTGCTTCTCCATTTTTTCTAAAACATTCATTTGAAACGAATGATTCGCAATCAATTAGCCAATCCCAGGCAGTTGCAGACCATCAGTTGTCAAGTCTCTTGACATCCCATAAAAAAGAAGGTAAGAAATATAACAAAGTAGTAAACATTTTGTTTACTGCTTATAAGCTACATCTTGCCAGTGTGTAACTTGATTTATATATTGATGAGATAATTTAACAATCCCTTGAAAGGCAGGAAACATAATGGAGAAAACTTTCTTCTACACATTTGCACTCTGGAAATATGAAAAAGCCCTGAAGTATTTGTGTCACAGAGGCAAAAGCAAAATTATTTTTAAAATGCGCCTTCTATTAAAAGTGTCACTACTAATCTCAAAATACCCTTTTAATGAAATCAAATCTACCTTCAAGAGCTTCAGCTTTCCTTTGCCTTCCAACCTCAGAAGTCAAAGACGGTAATGAAATCTCTCATGCTTGGCAGAATGAAAGACGACTAGTTGGTTCACACACAGAAAGATCCAGTCAGCAGCACAGGAATCTGCAAAAATTCTACAGTCTATGCAGTGGGTTTTTTAAAATTTATTTGCTGTTATGTTATTTTTGCCATGTTCAGTAAGAGTTTTAAAACTTTAAAACATTTTTGACATTTTTTGAGTTTTACCTGGTTTATCTTTGGATATTCCAGGAAATCATTACCTATCAGGATACTTTTCTCTTATTGTGGATTTTATAATCATCCATGTTTGCAAATTCATGAATACAGACTTTATTACTAGACTCTAGAATAACTTTCACAAGTCAAGATGAAGTAGGTTGATAATGTGATATCTGTAACCACAGCCAAAATGTATGTGATAGTAAATTAATTTCCAGGTTAATACTGAAAATTAGTTGTTTATAATGTTATGCTAATAATTAACATTACTGTTTATTTATTTAATGGGACACCTTTCATCTTGTAAATCTACATATATATATCTGAATAATTAAGTCCTAATCCCGCAATTTACATGTTTAAATTTGACAGAGTTCAGTAAAACAGTTTACAATGTAAAGGTAAGAAGATAGGTATTATAGGGAGATCGTTCTGTTACAGGAAATAATGCAAATTCAACGGTTTTCGTCTTTAAACAGGCATAATGTGCTCTCCATGCTAAAAAGAGAATAGTATTTAAACAGAGCAGATTGAGAAATCCATTATTCCCTCTTCATGCATTTCAGTCCATATAGGTTTTGAATCCATAGTGTGGAACTGCAGGGGGAGTTTGCATTACTATCTTAAATTATTGCATGTTAAACAATAAACCTGTCAAACAGAAATATCTTCATTGCAGCAAATCCTCTTGAGGGAAACAGTCAGGGCCCAAATCCATCATCTTTACTCTCACTGCATATTGTATGTTACCCTGCAACTGTTCTCCTTGAATTCAAAGACCTTGTGTCTGAGGTAAAACAATTAGAGCAAAACTGACAGAAATACACCCTTAGCAAACATGATTCAGAGTCATTACCCAGTAATTTAGAGTGTCTTCAAAAATATGAAATGATAGAAGAATAAAATCTGAAGAGGAGAAAAATGCAACATTGATCAGAACTATTGCAGATACATCTATGTTTAAATTAATAAGCATGAAAATGCGGAGAAATAAGGAGTTTCCTAGTTAACATGAAAATATTCAGATAACTGGTCATATAAATCACACTTCAATGAGTAACAATTAAGGAAGTAAACCTGGTGAAGAATAATAACTTCTTTGGGTGCTCTTAAAACCACAGCTTGCATTCAGAGATGCAGATGCTTTCACCTGGTGCTCAGTCTGTATTCAGCCGTAATGGATGACATACACTTTTAAGCAGATGGTATTCTTACACCTACCATGAAAGCCAAGTGAAATAAGAAATATCTCTTAGGAATAAGAAAGCACTTATGAAAATACATGTGCTTTACAGTGTAGGGTGATAATACATAAGCTGTTATTCACACTAAAAAAGCTGCCCACTAGGTGGTCCAAACAATGCAAAGACTGTTATTTTGCATAGTGAAACATTATTCTGCAATGTTTGAGACTGATTTTTAATTCTCTGTAAGTTACATTGCAGACAGCACTAGTCTGTCAGCTTGGTGGTTCTCAGACCTGAAATACAGAGGCCGATGGGGAAGGGAATGTGACACGTTTCTGTACTGGTCCATGACCCAATTATGAAGCAGTGTTGGTGTTTGCTTAAGGAGGAAATCTGCATGCAAGCTTAAGCACAAAAGGAAGGACAGGCTGCTTATTTGTCTTGAGGCCTTAATAGGTGAAGCTCGAGTTCAGTCAAGAGGGGACAGAACACAAAAGGACAAAACGGTGGATATGAGTTGGTTTCTGTATTAATCGAGCAGTCTATTCTCTCATATCTTGTTATCTGGCTGTCTTATAGCACAGACTGCCTGTTCTTAATAACAGATTGGCAAAGGAAGAATAGAGAAGGAAATTTCCACAAAAATCATGCACACTATACTCTGTAATTAATACAGAAACAAAAGCCTCTTTTTCACATCAAAAGCCTTTTCACTGGCTCATAGAAAGGCTGAGCAGTATGGCCAAACTGCAAGCACAGCAAGTGCATGCGTGTGCTATGGTTATGTAGAGTCACGGGGGCTGGTTTTACACTGCACAGGCATTCCCCTGTGCTCTGCCAGAGCACTGGGGCAAGACCAGTCACAACGCCGAGAATTCCCTCCCGTGTCTCCGCTGTGACACAGCGCCTGGGCAGAGAGTCCAGTCATTAGTAACAATTAAGCCAGAAGTTAATGATTCTAGTCACAATAAAGTAGAACTGAAGGAATCAAAATAATATCATCTCCAGAGGCCAAGTAGTGGTATTCCCACAGATGAGTTAGATAGTAAGAATGTTTGAAATTATTAATGAAAAATGAGTCCTTTGTAGGGAATTGACCAATGTAACTTTGCTTCAAAGGTAAATGTGGCAGATTTTCTGAAATGCAAAGGAAATACATTTGCAAACGAAAAGCTAATAGTACCTCTGCACTGGCCAAATGATGACATAATTTTTTATGCTTAGCACAGACATTTTGAACAAGTGAGAAAATACACAGAGTCTCTGGCAGTGGACATTTTTTCATGGGAGGACAATGTAACCTATTGATATGTTCAGTTTATGCCTTGTGCCCCACACTGCAATGCTGAAATTTTGTGAAAGGTAGAGAAATTTGCTAGGATTCCATGAGATCTGGAAGTATTGTCTTCAGTGTTGTCTATAGCCACAGTCTGAGGCAGTGAATAGTCCATTTCAGTATAGCCTTTGATTTTAGATTCTTTAATCTTTTATATTTTCAAAACTAGTGAAAATTAGGGCTTGGCATATTTCAATCTGGAGTCCCATTAGTCTGTGGCCTATTTTTAACATGTTTCTTGCAATATGTATTTTTTTTATGTTGATAATTTCTTTCTCTTCCTTTCTGGTTAACCAATCATAAATTGGGATTTGGTGAATGTAGCTGTGCTGGGTTTGGAGAAATGTATGAAGTCACTGGATTTTGTACTGATGGAGGACAAGCAGATAATTAAATATGTCGTGTTACTGCTGTTACTGATGTAGAGGAAGGCTGGTGCCCACCTGAGAAAGTATTGTGGACTAGTTTTAGTGGGTCATTGATCTCATTGCATGGGAGACATTATTCCCAAAGTATTGTTTGTCATCAATTTTGTGGTTGTCATCATACAGATGATATTTACAGGTTCATCACCATAAACAGGAAATTTAAAGTAATGATGACTTCATTAAAAGTTAGGAGTTAATTCCAGTTTCAAAGAAGTGATCCAACTTTAATGCTAAGAAGCATGATCGTGTTAAAATACCCAAGCCAAAAGGAACAGTGGCTTGGATGTTTGGTCTTTGCTTCAGGGTACAGTTTTCTTTGTGCCAGACTTTGTTATTGAAAATACTTTAAGCTGCCTCAATCTAAAGTACAATCTTGATTCAATGTCTTGTCGCTTGCAAGTGAAAGGTGCTTAAATATAGAGAAGTATGCTTCACCACATGGCAGTTTAACACTGTAGTAGAGTTTTAACTCTGATCTCATTTAATTCCTATTTTTACTTTTTTTGAAAAAAGTTAATGGCTATGGCAAAACAATAATCAGTATTTACTTGGAAATGGGAACACCTTTTATCCCTGGATTCACAGAAATTCACTATCCCAGCATGACTGTAATAGGTATTATAGTAAAGAACAGGCAGTATCTCACACAGAATCTGGTATCAAGATCTGGGTGCCTTGACAGAGGCAAAGATGCTGCTGCACTTTGTGCAAGTAGGGAGAGATCAATCCAAGCCATTCAGCTGTTTGTGTAACTCAGCTTCCTGTTTGATTTCACTATAACAAACCTTCCTTTCTAAGTGAAAACAAAACCACTGCTACATGATGTAGTGTGAAAAAATGCATGGACATTTGACTAGTTGTCACAGGCAGATGGAATGATACTGGCACATGAATGCCATTCCTAGCAGAATCCTATCATTCAGGAATTTAAAGGAAAGAATTTGAAATCTATTTAGAATTACCTTTGGTTATTTAAACAGGAGTTTCATTTCATCATTTTTTAAGCTCTCCACTGAGACTAATCTTATGCTGAGGGAATATAAATCATAAAAAACTCGACTGTAGTCAGTAAAATCGTAACAGTAAGCAGAATCAGGTCTCCTGGTTATAAAAGAATTCACATGAAAAGTTTTCTACGTATCCGGGGTTTAGGGGAGTTTGGGGCAGAATATTTGCTTTTGTTTTAGGTGATTTTTTTGAGCGGGTCAGGTTTGAGTCGGTCATTCTTTGCAAATAAAATAGCCTGATCACAGGACAGTTTGTTTGACTGTTACAAGAAACTCTAAAAAGGCCAAGATAGTGTTACATAGTATGATCTGATTGTACTGAACGTGCTGCAGCTCTGTGTGAGGCCTGGGAGATCTCCATAGTATTCTCCTACAACATACCACACTGTTACAGACAAATTACTATTAGCCATGTTGCAGCTGCAGGCTCCAGCAGAGGAGTTGCTGATGTGGTATGTTGTATAATGAATTTCCAATGAAAAGATCCTGCTAGTGTTCTGTGGCTTTTGGACCGAAATCTGACTGGGAATGTGCAGGAGAAAAAGTAACTTCTTTTTATTTTTTCCTAAAATAACATCACTGGATTACTGATCTCATGACACCTGGGACAAATGCTTTGGGTTTAGTATATGGAAATCCTAATTCCAGATCCTTCATTTTATCTTGCAAATGTAAAAATCCTCATAAGAGAATATTTTTTAGGATGTCTCTTGAGAAAATAAACTGGTAACAAAGCTATGTCTCAGAGTAATCTTTATTGTTAAGAACTGCCTGCATTGCCAGGCTCAGAGAGTGGTGGAGAATTTTGCCGCATGCATTTTGTGTCCGGTCACTAGTGGTGTCCCCCAGGATAAGTGTTGGGTCCAGTCCTGTCTAATATCTTTACTGGTGATATAGAAGAGGGGATGGAGTCTACCGTGAGCAAATTTGCAGACAACACCAAGTTTATTCAGAGTGTCAATCTGCTGGAGGGCAGGAAGGCCCTGCAGAGGGACCTGGGCAGGCTGGATCGATGGGCCAGACCCAAGAGCATGAGGTTCAACACGCCCAAGTGCTGGGTCCTGCATGTTGGCCACAACAGCCCCGTGCAGTGCTGCAGGCTGGGGGCACAGGGACTGCAAAGTGGCCCAGTGGAAAAGGCCCTGGCAGTGCTGGCTGAGAGCAGCTGAGCATGAGCCAGGGTGTGCCCAGGTGGCCAAGAAAGCCAATGGCACCCTGGCCTGTATCAGGAATGGTGTGGCCAAACGGGGCCAGGACAGGGACTGTCCCCTGTACTGGGCACTGCTGAGGTCACACCTCGAGTGCTGTGCCCAGTTCTGGGCCCCTCAGCTCAGAAAGGACATTGAGGTGCTGGAACAGCTCCAGAGAAGGGCAGTGAAGCTGTGAAGGGTGTGGAGCCCAAGTCCTGTGAGGAGCAGCTGAGGGAGCTGGGGGTGTTTAGCCTGGGGAGGAGGAGGCTCAGGGGGACCTCAATGCTCTCTACAACCCGCTGGAAGGAGGTGGGGGCCAGGTGGGGATCATCCCCTTCTCCCAGGCACCAATAACAGGATTATAGATCATAGTTTTAAGCTGTGTCAATGAAGGTTTACGTTGGACATTAAGAAGAATTTCTTCAAGCGAGGCTGATTGAACATCGGAATGGGCTGCCCAGAGAGGTGGTGCAGTCCCTGTCCCTGGAGGTGTTTGAAGAAAGACTGCATGTGGCAGTCAGTGCCATGGTGTAGCTGACAAAGTGGTGTTCAGTCATAGGTTGGACTCAACAGTCTCAGAGATCTTTTCCAACCTAGTTGATTCTGTGATTCTGTTTCTATCATTATAGGAAAGGATAATCACCTTTCTAGGCTTGCGAGGCTGCATAGTTACTCAGATGGATGCTTTTGGTAAGCCTGGTACCGTGCTTTGCATTGCACATGGTGGGACCCTGCAGAGCCCCCAGAAGGAACCATCATCTCCCACCCTGTGGAAACCCTGGTTTTTTTCCTTTCTGGAATTTTACAGGAGCCTTTCAGCTTCACTAGCCATTAGGGTGAAAAACAGTTCCTCATTTTTCAGGATTTCACTTCTTTACCATATAATTTAGTGTGAATTTAGAAAACCTGACTGGAAACATAAGTGACATCGGTTGCACTTCTCTCAGTATTATGTAAATTTTTTAGTTGAGGCTTGCAGTGACAATCTTTGCATTCTGAATTGATTCACCCATTGATGGTTTCTGTTAAAATTTTTGCTACTGTGCTTTTCCAACCTATGCAGCCTGAATTTTGCCAGAGTATTAGACCAACAAATCTGAAAAGAAATTGGACTGTTCATAAATTTTGCTTTACTGCACAGCTTCTTAATTGTTTTTTTTCCCCTCCAACAGGCAAAGACACAAACAGTGGCAAGTGATAAATACAAGCTTTGATTTGTTAAACACATGTTAGCTCTATGTTTAGCCCTAGGCAGTGAATTTCATTATAGGCTGGTTTACTTCTGGATAGGTTATTGTGATTGCTTCCAATGCGAAAAGATTTGACCTGCAGCCATGACTGATTAGTATCAGAGGTGAGAGATAAAATAAGATGCAAGTAAACTGCACAGATAAATTGCAGTAGGGTTCTCCAGAGACAATTCAGTACTTGTTCTATGTAAAACAAGTTGAAATTCAGCTTGTAATGACTACATTGCAATAAAAATAGATTGCAGAACTCTCTCATTGAAATATCAAAAAATATAGTAATAAATTTATTGAAATTGAATAGTAAATACATGATAATGCAGTGTCAAAACCCTGTAGGTTTTAATAGGCGTTCAGTTTCTCCTCTTAACGCATAATGTCCAGTGATCCAAACTGCTGTTCACCTGCTCTTTGTCTTCATTTTCTATCCACAACATACAAGTTTGTTTGAACACTTCTTTTTACTGTATCTTTGTTCATAGTTAAGTTTTTCATCATACAGCACTTCACTGTCCTGTTGTCATTGTTTGAAGATTCTTTTAAGTATTTTCTATCAGCCTTATTTTTGTAATTTTACCACAGTTGCTAATGCTCTGAATCAGCAGCATATCTCAGATGACTGATGTACTCTGGCATATAGTGTGGTTCCTAATTAATTTCTGTTTCTAAAAAAACCACACCATTTTATCTAAGTACTTTGTTAGAGTAAGTACAGTAGGTACAGAGCTTTGAGAATGCATACAAAGCAAAAATCATTCTAATCATATTTTCACAATGGCTTCTTTTTCTTTGGAAACGGCAGAATTTTTAAACTTTTTCTCACTTTCTCACATCAGAAAACTTTCATTAATTTCTTTATTTCTGGGTATTTTGTAAGAAAAAGGCTAAGACCGTTAACTGTTTGGTTTTATAGAGCTATGATTTTTTTCTGCTAGCTGTATGTTACCAAACAATTTCTCAGTGTTTGCTGGTATTTAAAAATCTGAATTCACTCTGATGAGTTCCCCAGAACTGGGTAGTAACAGCTGGATTTCAGAACATCTTTCTAGAAGACACTGTATACTTTTAAAAATTATTTTTGTAGTTATTCATAAATACTGTGAAGAGAAAACATGCTGGTTAAAACAGTAACATAGTTAATGTGATGTTGCAGAATGCTACATGAGGTGTGTGGGATAGTTCAGAAAGTACCATAACAAATCAACTTCTTATGTATTTTGTATGGGTTTGGATCTTTTTCCTCTGTTCTAAATTTGAGTTATTATTCTAGCAGATTGTGATTAGCCAAAAATCGTATACAACTCAGTAGAAGCCC
This sequence comes from Regulus satrapa, assembly GCA_013396955.1. NCBI lineage: Eukaryota > Metazoa > Chordata > Aves > Passeriformes > Regulidae > Regulus > Regulus satrapa. The sequence continues at coordinate 50,381 of VWZN01021657.1, read as the reverse complement.
TAACCATGGTATATCATGGTTGATCAATGCAAATAAAAAAGAAAGAAAGAAAGAAACATCTCTGACATGGGTAGATACTGAGGACAAAATGTTTGCAACCACATATGTGAAGATGTAGATAGTACAAGTTACTCACAGATACAGTTTGATAAATAGGTGTTCCATTCACTAAGTTATGAACTGGTTCCAAGGCCTTTGGGTGGGGAAAAAATTGCCTTACATGACTTACTCATTAACTCTGCTCATGACATTGATTGTATTACTTGGTTGTCTATCATTACTTCTCTCTACTCACTAGAAGTATTTTGTATTTCAGTTCTCTCATGGATAACCTCAGATGATTCTAATGACTAAGCTGAGTATAGCAATAGCCAGTACTAGCTTGTGACAGTAATTGTGAGCTTGCAGAGCTCCCTTCTGACCCCAGGCAAGGATCTTACTTGAGGATCTTCCTTGCCTATGGAGAGAATTACAAGAAGTTGTTGTGCTCAAGTGGTGGCAGTACAGCAGAAAAATAATGCCACATCCATGCCTTCCCTGCTTGTAACACCTTTCCCCCAAGGGAAGGTCAGAGTACCAAAATCACAGGAAGTATTATTGCTGTCAGCGGGAAAAAGGAGCTGCTTTCCTCTATGTGGTCAGGCAGGCAACAAGCATATCTTAGTTGTAACACAACATGTATATAAGAAGAGTTTTATGAATTCTAATATTTCTTTTCCTAAAAATACCTCAGTACCCATTCTTTGTCTTTAAGGTTTGTCCTGCCTTATATGTGTGACAACATAGGCAGTGAGCAATATGAGAAGGCAAAATGCACAACGGTGTAATTCCTAAGTATTGGCTCTTGCTTGTCAGGTTGGTCTGCCCTACCAGGCAAAGTCTGACAGAGAGAATGTAGACATGACAAACAAGCTGAATTAGCAGCAAGAATACCCATGAAGATTTGATCTTCCTTAATATGTCCTTCTTCATCTGTCTTGCATTTTGTTGGGAATCAAATATAGACAATGCATGTGATTGCCTAGTAATAAAAAGCTGGAAAGCTGTACCAGTTCTTTACCTTCAGTTGCAGCTAGTTTTTGTCCTTACAGGATAGGAAAAATGTCTTGGATTCTGTGTCTGTGCCTTTGTGAGTGCAGCGCTATTCCTGGGGCTCCATCTCACCAGCGTGCTCATGTTGCCTCCTGCACACACAGAAAAGTTACATTCAAAATAAGGAAAAAATATTACATTGTTCCACCCTCTTTTTGTAGTAGTGGGATTTGCAAACAGCAAAAATGCCCTGCAGCAAAGTGGTGCAATTGTTTTTTCTACATTCTTTTAATGCTGTTCTTTACTGCATATTCTTAGTCACGATAAAGAGCATGACTATCAAATGAATAACAGCAAGCTTGTCGGTTTTAAAGGGCTTATTTAAACACACACACACACAACCTAAGTTTGCTGCAGCTCTAAAAAAAAAAAAAAAAGAGAGGAAAAAAAGAGCTAATTATAGTAGCAGCATTGGGAGGTGTTATTTTCAAAATTAAGATTGGCTAGGCACTGTATTTAAAAATTGGTAAAAGAGATACTTGTGTAACAGAAATCTTTGACTTGTTGATTTGTTTTCAGAGACAGGTGAATATATAGGAGTCCAGGTCTGCATACTCTCTTGCCTAATGTCCCAGAAGGGCACAGGAACAAGATTCCAGTTTGGGCTAAACCCTCATATTTTGCTCATCAGACTTTGAGACTAAGTGATATCAATTTCTTTCATCTCTTGTTCTCCATGTGCTTCCAATTAATAGTTCATTCATAAGAAACTGATAAATTGGAAATTCCTAATCTCCTCACAAGGATTTGCCCCTTGCAATGGTATTCAGAACAGCTGTAAGTTTAAGTCTATAGTATGTATCAGTTTTCATATCCTAGCTCACGCTTTGTGCCTTTTGATCATTGATTTAGGGCCCAAGAAGGGTAAATTCCTCAACTTCATATCCAAAGGAGCTTAACTGCTTTAGAAAAATGAAATTTTGCATGACTATGTTTAGACACTCCTCTTTGTAAATCATAGTCTACTTTAAAACATTGCCTGGGAAGAACATAGTCATCAGACAGCCACAGGCAGATGGGTCTCAGGGCATTGCAAATGAAATAGGATTTTCATTACTGTCTTTCATCATCATAGGCAACTTAAAACCTAAAACTTCCAAAATCAGGGATTGCCTACATGGTAGTAGCATGCCATACAAGCTGATCATTGACACATATTGTAGAACATCACCGTTAATTCACAGAATTTCCTCTTCTTGTCCCACACAAAGAATAAACATGCATAGTCAGAAAGCGTCTGCCAATTTTCTGCTTAAATTGTGTAACTTGTTTGGGGAATTGTAGTCACTTGTGGTGTGACTTGCAAGGCCAAAAAAAAAAAAAAAGAAAAGAAAATAGAGAAACCATCTTTTTTTTATTTTAAATCTTAATGTTTTTTTGAAAGAGATTATAACAGATTAAACCATGCAGAACTTCTCATGTAGGGAAGACGTGATGAACATGTATATATGTAATGGAATAAAAACCAAGCCAGAAGTGGAGTGTAGAGGGAATATGCCATCAAAGAAGAAAACCTGTGTAGGCAAGCATGATAGAGAAAGGAGAAAAAACAAATGAGATAAAAAATGAAAAAGGTACAGTTTAAATTCAGTAAGAGCAGAAGGCCTGGTAGCCTTGGAAGTGAAATGTCCTGCAGCTTTCTGTGGCATTTCTTTGCTCGTATCTAGTTGCTCAAATTTTTCAGGGAAAAGTGTAATTCTAGTTTAGAGCATTTGAAAGGAGAATTACAATTCACTCTCTGTTTTAAAAGGTAAAATCTTTTTGAAGGGCCAAACTTACCGAACAATTCCCTTTCCAGTACTGCCCATAGTATTGCATCATTAGTTTGCAACACCTTACCTGCAACAGAGATTTTTGTTATGCTTAGGAAGCTTGTGTCTCTGAAGGAATAGAGCATTAATTGGTCCCAAATCTTTGAAAATAAAGAAGAGACCAGGTGAAATAAGGGAAATTCTCCCTTGTGTAATGATAACCTTTTATTCAGTGACCCTTTTTTATTTTCTGTTTATGAATGTTGGAAGCTAACCATACCAAACAAACAAAAATATAACAAAGGACATAAATACATAATGTTGGTTACGTCAGAGAAGAGACAAGGTAAAACACAACACTCCAGATAGGGCAGTTAGTTGCACAATTAATTCAGCCTTAACACAAGATTCCAGAAGTTAAGTGAAACAGGAGGAATTGAGATTACCCCTACTGGATTTCTAGGACTTACAGTCTTACATTCTTTATTTCACTATCACATCCATTGCAGCTGCACAACCATGATATTTCTGTCTTTGCAGACAAGGACTGAAAACATTTTCAGTTTTATTTCCTAATGTTATTTTAAATTCCTCTGTTTGTGCCCACCTCCATATTCAGTGTTGGACCTCAGCAAAAGCTTTACATTTTTTCATTTTGTGATGTTTCGTGTCAGGCCTAAATTCATTAATCTGTGACTTTATGACCTATGACAAAACCTATAACTTTATGACTCTAAATCTATGAGAAGGACTTGAGGGTTCTCACGGATGAAAAGCTGGACATCAGCCAACAGTGCATGCTTGCAGCCCAGAAGGCATGGCTCTATCAAAAGTGGAGTGGCCAGCAGGTCAAGGAAGGGGATTTTCCTCTTCTACTCTGCTCTCATGAGACCCCACCCGTGTTCAGCTCTGTTCAAGTGGCCATAAAGATGGTAAGAAGTCCGGAGCACCTCTTCTGTTGAGGCAGTCTGAGAGATCGGGGTTTATTCTTCCTGAAAAGAGAAGGTTTCAGGGAAACCTCATTGCAGCCTGCCAGTACTTTAAGTGGGCTTGTGAAAAAGAGGGAGAGCAACTTTTTGTATGGGTAGATAACAATAGGATAAGGGGGAACAATTTTAAACTAGAAGAGGACAGATTAAGGTTAGAAGTTAGGAAGTTCTTTACTCAGGATGTGTGAGGCACTGAACAGTCTGCCTGGAGAAGTTTTGGATGTCCCATCCCTGGAAAGGTTCAAGGTCAGGTTGCATGGGGCCCTGAGCAATCTGGTCTAATGGGTGACATTGCTGCCTATGACAGAGGATTGTAACTAGGTGATTTTTAAGATTCATTCCAGCACAAGCCTTTCTATGTTTCTGTAGCTTTCTGCATCTTATCTACCTTTCCAAATGTAATGGAATGTCGGCAAGAGCTTTAAATCAAGTTCACACTCTATTAGAGCTTCTTGTGGTAGCTTCTTAAGGTCTTACAAATTATGCAGGGTCATCCACAGCAGAGCAAGATGTGCCTTGCTTTCTAGACATAATTCTTTAAAAGTAACAGCTTTCCAGTTGTATTGAGAGTTGCTTCTGAGAACCAGAACCGGATTTGTTATTTGAGCTGGCAATTTAGGATCAATATTTAAGGTCAGCTTTCACCAGTGGGTTATCAAGATCTTTTATCCCTTGTTGTTGAATGAGTGTGTCCCGGGTTGGTGTCTGGGTAAATCATGTAACTAGTGAAGTAATAATACCGAAAAACCTTACTGGGAAAAAAACCTTTCTTTGTGTTCTTTTTCATGCTCTGTTAAAAAATAAAATAAAATTAGTTGCAGATTACATACATATTCCCTCAATAATGTCAAATACATTCGGCAAATAAGAAATCCCAGCAATAAGAACACCATTTGCTGCCTTTAGATTTGTAGCTGCTTTACTGTAGTCAGAAAAAGCCAAACTCGGGAAGTATATATGATCTGCAAGAACGTTGGGTTTAACTGTAAAGGAGTTAGAGTTGTGTCTACCGTGTTCTTTGCGAGCCAGGTGGAAAATTGCAGGTTCTGTGTTGATGCAGTACAAATGTCTCTCTGAAAAGGTACAGCAGAGGAAGATGTCTCCATATCTGCAGAAGTTGCTCCAGTTCAACATCAACTGAATATGGGAAAGACTAGAGGATATGGAAGAAAGATTATTTCTCAAGGACTGCAGCCCTTTATCCTGTTGGTTTTGTTCAGGTTTGTGCTGCCCTGATTTAGAATGACTCCTATCCTGGGACAAGTAGGAGCAAAGGAACAGAGCTGGCTCTGCATGCAGTGAGCAGGCCCTCTGTGCTAGGGGTGCTCTTCTCTGAAGAGGCCTCAGGGCAATTGTAAATTGGGCCTATTGTGCTCAGCATCATCGTGCATCTTCATGCTACACCATGAGCAAGCATGGTTGGTCTGTAAATCTAGCCCATTGTGTCTGGATTACATTTGTTAAACAAATGCTTGGGGTTTTGTCTGGCTTTGTTCATACCAATACCGGAACATTGAGTAAGAACAGCAAATCAGAAACAAAAAACACAAGCATTTTAAAATATTGCTCCCACAGATTTGAGCCCCAAGTGTGTTTTATATAAACGTTTTGAATTGTGGCTGGATTTTTGACCAGATTGTTTCCCCTGAAGGATCTTTTGAAATAAAAACAAACTGAGCAAAACAAGTTTTGGTGGGATGGGCCTGTGCTTGTTTTCATGTAAGCTGATGACAAAGCTCAGAGCAGGAAGGCAGCAATGTGTTGGAATCTGGTGTACATTGTGTTGTGCATATTCCCAAACTGACTTGCCAGGAGTAATCTAGAACTAAAACAAGAATCCATTTTCACTAGGGCACAGGAAAAGAGCTCGTCATTAATCTGAAACAATTCAGCTGTTTTAAAACAGTAGACTTGGTTAACATGGTATCTTGCTTGTGGCTTCTTCTCATGTGAATGTGTGGCCTGTGATAGGTTAGGAAGGTGAGCACTTTTGAGAACTATCCTCGGTTTTGTATGAACCATTGAAAGTAGTTTATTTTCTGTCACTATGCCCTCTGTGCTTCAATGTGGGTATGTAATTTCACAAAGGAGATGAGGAAGTGGTTGGCTTTAGCGTGAAGCTGTTCCAATAGGCTTCCAAGGTTATATTTATGTGAATGTGCCATGCATCGTGGGATTGTAGTGGAGGAGGCAGAAAGTTTCCACATCCTAGTGATAGAAAAAAATGGAAGGTGAGAAACATTTTGCTTGTAATAGCTGTTTGAATTTATTTTAATGGGGTCACTTCCATGAAATACTGTAATGCAGATTCTGTAGATGCTATATCACTGAACAAAGTAAGTCTCCTACCTGAAACAGAGGTGAAAGTGGAGTAGTCCCACTGTGTAGTGTTGTGCTTAAGTTTCAAGAAAGGAGGCTGGGTAAAAGCGATGCAGATTGTTAATGGTATTGCTTGTCAGTCCTTTTTTTTTAGCTTCAAATTTGAAAGAGCTACTCCTTTATTTCTAAACCTTCGCATTTGCATCCCTTTGATATGAAATACTTGTGAACTAACTAGAGAACAGAGCTGTGAGTTCAGTAGCCAAGAGATCCTTGATTTATTAACATAGAATTTCACAGGCTTGTGTGCAACGTCTCCTTGTTCTGCGTATAACAAATGCAGCAGTCAGAAGCAGAGGGTCGTCACAAACATCCCAGCACTTCAAGGTGTGGCAGTGGTTACTCACACATCTTCTTTAGTATTATAACAATCATTGCCAAAGTAAGACCATCCAATTTCAAAAAAGATTGAAATCTGAATTCTAAGTAACTGCTTAGAATTAGATGTTTATAATACAACTTGAAAAGTTAATGGGTTGAACAGTGTAGACAATATAGCATGGCTGTGAACAGACTTTCTTATTTGATATATTTCTTGTTTAAGACAAAGATAATATATATCTGTGTTGTGAAACAGTAACGAGCAATAATTGTGATTTAAGTACATAAAGCATTTAAACTGCAATAGCTAACTGCTGCATAGTCCCCTACAGTGTCATTAAGACACTTAAAGGGGAAATTTAAATTAATTCTAAGACATTCTGTTACCTAGTTACTCTAAACACAGTTGGAGATATAGACTTGCTGCTTCGATTACTAATATCCTACTAATTATGCCTTTGCAAGTAACCGTGGTAAAACATTTTAATTTAGTTGCGTATAAATTTCAAAATAATATTTGTGGTGCATATGACTCCTGCAAATTCAAGAACTCTGATGTGCCCTCTTTTTGGTGTATGTGTGTGACTATGACCTACAGATTTATGTGAAAAATGTTGTATTTTTAGTGTAGTCTTTTGCAAGATGGAATCTGAAAAAAACCTCTGCACTGAATTGGCGAGTTAGGTTGTGTCTGCAGTTAAACTTTGAAACTGTAATTGTACTACAGGTGTATGACAACAAACTTCCTTTCTGGAAAGACACGCATCATAGGAAAGAAGTTCTTAAAGCAGTTTCCCAAATGGATTGAGTTTTTCTGATCAAAAAACCAAGAGTATTTCTGGCTGAGGACTTTTACCAATCCAGATGATGTCAAGAAATAAATGCATTGGTAGCATTGGTTGGAATACACTATGTCTTAAAACGAGACTTGTTCAGAGCAGGGGCCAAATTTTTGTTTGTTTTGTAACTTTCTTCACCTTCATTGCTGTAGACCCCTGCTTACTGTGTACCCAGAGCAGTCATGGTTTATACACGACCGTTTTGCCACAGGATTACAAGAGCCCAGGCTCAGGTTTTCATTTGGAATGAGCCCTGCCAAGCATGATCTCCTGATTCAATTTAAGGTGCATTTGAATAAGCACCAATATTTTGTCCTGTAGAATCCTAAAATAACAACCAAAAAAAAAAAACCAAACAAGTAAAGTGCTAAATACATCAGGCTGTCAGATTTCTGGCCTGTACTCAGAGCTCAGTCAAGACAGCAGAGAAGGTCCGTGTGGATTTTGGATAAGATCAGGAAAAAAAAAAAAAAGAGGAACTGAATGGACCCTCCTGTGCCAAATTTTCCGAGAAATGCTTTTTCTGATACTGAAGAGCAATTTTTATTTTTTTTTTTTTTAAACCAGAACAGTAATTTCAATGTGGTATTCCTCAACACACACAGACTTTTTAGGGCTGAAAGGTAGGAAATGGATCCCTTCTGCAGGCACTGCACACATGCTCTGGGGCAGGCAGTGTGGTTGCAGCTGCACAGCATCCTCCCTCCACCTCTCAGTCAGAGCATGGTAGTACTGAATAAGGTCTGGTATCCACAACTACATTTGCTTAATTTATTCTGAAAACTCCCATCATACCCTTCATCAGCATAATGTAGGCAGAGAAATTTGACAGGGTTAGCTAAAAATATTATATATTATAGGATGAGAAAATGTAAAATTATTGGATAGACTATTACAATGTTGAAATACATTCATGAACCATTCATTCAGCACTAAATCCAAATGCTTCCCATATCATTGGAGATTACCTACAGTGTGAACAGAGGCCAGTCTCATGTATCCTCTTTGCCCTTTTTTTGTATTGATAAGTCCCATAAGTTTCTCCTTTCTGCTTAACCATAACATTTAGACAAATGGAAACACATGCAAATGTAAGTCTATTTGTCAGCAGTGTGCTAGGGTGTTGGAAAAACAACTGATCAATTAGGATAACAGTACCTTTTGTAAACTTGAAAATAAATCATTGTGGTTTTAATGTCTTACATTAAAGGTGAGGTTTTTAAAAAAAACTACAGTGTTCTTCTAAGGCAACGCATCTAGAATTAGCTCAATCTGTGAAAACATTCTTTTCCTTCCCGAGATTAAATTCATTGATCCCTTTTAAGTGCATGTTCTTTAATGGCCTTTGGCCACTTTGAATGTCAATTGTAGGTACAGCTGAATTTAAGCAACTGCAGTTTACGTGGTCATTATATAATTCATCTAGATTGATCAGTTTAATATCTGATTTTTCAAGATTTCCTCACAATTCTGGAATTTTAGCAATGCAGATATTTTCCTTTTGCCCAAGGCAATAATAGATGTGGTGTGCAAACACTGCTTTAAAGAGGGTGTCTGTCTGCTGATTTACATATTTTAAAAGTATTAAGATCAAAAGTAATGAGAATTTAATCCATATGGCATGTAAAGATAAATAGGAATATTAATACTGTATCAAATACTAATTAAAGGAAACACCAGTCCTATTTTTAAAATCTTGCATGCAGATGAATAAGAAGTCATTGGAAAGTTAAGATCTCATTCTTAAAGAAATGAAGAAATTTTTTTTGCAAGCCCAGATTCTAACTGAGTTCGTATGCTGGGCCAAATTCTGTTTGCATAGTCCTTCATAATATCACTGGAGTTTCCCTTTCTTTCAAAGTATTTCACGCGATTCTAAAAGTGAAAACTGCCATCAGCTTTACTAGCAGCTTTTAATATGGAAATTCCCTTTAATTATCTAAGAAGCTGAAATACCAGTGTTTCCTAACTTGCCTAAGCATACATGTCTAGGCTCTAAAATAGCTAATTCATGGCAACCCTGTTGGATTTTTGATCAAGTCTTGTGCGCAGACTGTACTAGTGGATGAAGAAAATTTTATCTCCTTCAAAGAAAACCTTAGACAAGAGTGGTCAAGATGAGTCATAAGGTTTCCATGTCTTTGGGCTAGACTAAACTCCTGTCTTTCCCTGTTATGGACTTTGTAAATGAAAGTACCTTGGGATATGTGCTCCTGGCAGAGTAACAAGTACTCAGAAAAACTGGCTCTGGTTGCACTAGAGTTCGATGCTTTAGTGCAGTGCCAACCTAACACTCCACACAGACAAATCAGCCATAGCTAGACATTTATGTATCACAGAAATACATTTAGAGCTTCATTACTTCTAAGACCGTAGACCTTCAGTTCTCTATTAAGTCTTTGTTATAAATATTAAAAGGTAGGGTATACTTTTAACAGAGGGGTTATCTTGCAGTGAAATGTTTCCTTTGAAATATGAGAAAAATAAACAGGGAGAGTTTATAACAAGTTTTGCTGGTGCTGCAGAGTCTTGTAAGTGAAAGAATAAACTTTATCATTCACTGTAGCAGGCTGAAAAAGACTTGTGAATAACTGGAGTGATTTTTCTTCATTTGTGCCTTGAAGAATATGTGTACACCAAATCTGTCTCAGACACAAATGAGCCTGCCAGAGTGGAGAGAAAAGCCTGAAATCTTGAATCTTGAATCTTGCTTAGACTTGCACATTACTCAACCTCTAATTCTTTCCTCTAAGTCTATGGTTCTTATGTGTTTCTATATAACTATCGCAAGTAGTCATCACTATAGAGGAAATTTTGCCCTCCACAGGTTGAGAAAATAGGCTCTGGTCAGAGGATTGTTTTCTGCTTAAAGGTGGCAGCAATTCTACTATAGAAGGCAGACACTGAAGATTGCATAAACTTCCAGTGCTCTGCTGTGTTCCCTTTGGCCAGATCAGAGTGGTCAGGACAAAGTTTTCTTGTCAGCAGATCAACAAATCACAATTTTTCTGCAACTTTCCATCCACTTTGAAAGTGCTACACCATTCTAAAGAAAAGAGTACAGCCACACATCTAGCATATACCAGTTGTTCCATTCATGCATGGAACAAAATTGTCCAGGAACTGCCCTCTTAATGGAAGAGGCAATTTGATGAAGAAGGAAAAATGCAATCAGCCAGAGAAAGGATGTGAAAGAGTGCTGTAAAACATTCCCAGCTGCATGTATGTAAAACCAGTTTAGCCAATCAGACAGATGATAAGTGGGGATATAGACCCCAGGAAACATTAGGTAGATGCAGTAATTGCACACTGTGCCCCATTCTTTGCAGTCAGTCTAAGGATGATTTCACAAAGGTACCATCTAGCCTGGGTCCATCTAGAAGAAACTGAGCTTTGTCCTGGGTGAGTTAATGCTTTTTTTCTCAGTTGTCATTTCAAGTATCTGGCAGGAGTGCATTGGCTCTGTGCCTTCTGAGTCATGGTCTCCCTGGGAAGGAAGGATGTGGTTAAGCTCACTGAGGTTGTTTTGTGGACTGCTGAGTGGGTACGGGGCCTTGTATCCCAGGTGTGGGTTTTTTCTGTTCACTTTCCTGCAGAATAGCCCAGGTACTGTTTTTAATAGTTTCTGTGTATTTTGTAAAAGACCTTTTAAATATTGAATACATTTTCATTTTCCAGCTGGAAAATTAAAACATAGAAGTATATCATCACATGGTTCATTCAGTCTTGAAGCAATTTTGAAATGTTAACCGGAAAAATCTATCTGCCTTGGAGCATTTTTTACATCAAACATTCCATGAAAATATTTTCATGAAACTCTTTAAGTATTTCCAAATATTAAAGAAGAAGAGAGATGACTTTCTGAGTATTGGCAATGGGCTAACGCAGATAGTGTCAAGTTCACATTTAAAAAAAGAAAAAGGTAATGTAAGCATTACACTGGGGGGAGACTGACTGGCATCACTCATCACTGGTGCAGGCTGACACACTGCTGATGCCAATTCACATTCTGACAGAGGTGTTGGAGACACCAAATAAACAGAGTTTGTTGGTAAGCACTTTGACAAGCAGAGACAAGAACCAGAAGTAAGCAAGTGGCACAATGAGTAGTTTTGGGAATAAATAGGTATGTCCTTCCCTCCCCGTATCATTCCCTTCCTCAGCCCCATCTTGGTTTAGATTTTGAGATTGTCTCTAGTAGACATGCCTTCAATGCCCTTTTGAGACTGGGGAGGGGCAAAAGATGGTGAAAAGGGATAATCGTCTTTTCCCTTCAAGACAGGATGATTTCCCAAAGAGGGAAGATTTCTCATTCCTATAGTGGTGTGGTACCTGTGTATGTATTTAGGATGTACTGTTGGCTCTGTATCTACCAGATAATAAAACTCACCTTGGATCAGCATTAAGGTTACCTTAGTGCCCTCTAGAAATTTACTGGGCAGAAGTTTATTCTTGGAGTTTATTGTGGTTCTGAACCTAAATGTTTTCTTTACATCCTTCCTTGTTTTTTGTAGTTTTCTTCTGGATAACTCTTAGCCCTGTCCTCCAGCTGGAGAAGCAAAATACTTCCTAATTCCTGCCTATGGATTTAAAAGATTGATGCTTCTTTTAGAGGGGGACTTAGAAATCTGAAACCCTCATCCTCATCATAATCCCCCTCTGTATTTATGATAGCTTTGTGGTTGTGTTCCAGAAAAAAAAATTTTAAAAAAAAATTTTATATATATATATATATATATTCTGGTGGCCTTCAACTTGGAGAGGAGCCCAAATGACAAGGCCTGGATTGAAAAGATGCTAATCCTAGAGCACACACTGCTTCCCTAGGATGGTGCCCGTGTTGCCTTAGGGCTATGGTCTCCAATGTAATTGCAAGACAAGGACTGTCTCCCAACAGCTGTGTGTAGTAGAAATTCCTTCTGTAAGCCTGGGTTGTGTAACACCTCATATTTTCAGTTCTGAATGCTAGGCTCTAGTATTTGCTGTGGATCAGTGTCATTGGGACAGCTCTATTGAGCTGGGCAGCTGGGTTGCTAAGATAGCAAAGCAGCCTCTCAGTCAACTCAGATACTACTCAAGAGCAAAATCTCATTCAAACTGTACTTGACACAGCCATTTTTTCCATACTCAGCCAGATCTTTTGCAGCACACACCGTCCTTTTATTGGCCTTTTTTTCACCTTTCCAGAAACCAGGGTTCTCAGTACAGACACGTGGATTTTTCTGCCTTTGAGGAACAAAGCTTCCAGAAGACCGTGACAACTAACTGGTAGCTATGTATGTGATACAAGTATTACTGATCGCTTGTAGAAGTCAATGTTTGCAAGCCGTAGTCTGAGACACTTCAGGAATCCCTGAGCATAAAAGAGGTTTTGAAGATTGAAGTATTAAAGTGTTCCTGTGGTTCAGGTGTTATCCCGCTATATGGACAGGAGATTGTAGCTGGTGGATGCCTCATCCCCGCATGTGTTCAAGGCCAGATTGGATGGGGCTTTGAGCAACCTGGTTGCTCATGGCTCATCTGTGTATGGAGGGAAGATCCTAGTCCTTCCTACAGTCCTCTCAAGCAGATCTCAGTTACTTGGAATTTGTTCAGGAGAAGGGTGAATTTTACCCTTAAGGAATTAGGAAGCATTATAGATTCAACATATGGAACCATATGTCATTTGTATTGTTTCCAAATGTTTCTTTTTGAGCTTTTTCCCTCCATTGCAAACAGATTATTTCACCACACATTGTCTAGAGAAGAAGGGGGTTTCATATTCCCATTTCTTTCATTTAGCCACTATTAAATCTATATCAGTTTCATAATACTGTTTTTCAACATTATTTCATCCTTTGTTTCAAACATGCACACCATAAGTGCGGTTTGAGGCAAGTGCTTTTAATGTCGTTCAGGCACTGCCAAAGTCAATGGCAGAAATAGAGAGTACAAGCAGAGATGATCCTAAACCAAAATATTCCACTTGTTTATAAGGCTGTTCAAAATCAAACCAAGCCTTTTGCTTGACCCTTAATAGAGGGAAGCCAGCAGTGATGTTTGATTGTGAGTCTAATTAAACTAAAATTGGAGATGTGTGGATTCTACCTTCTCTTTGCTATGCAGATCAATATTCTCATGTAATATAAATTGAGGTGGTCTGTATCTCCCTCTTTTCCTGTGATTTTCTACTCCAGTCTTGGAGAAGAGCTCTGGTGTCCAGTGACATCTGTTCTAAATCATGTTTTGGAAAAAATGTAAATACAGAGAACTTGAGGTCAGACTCAGACAAAGCACTGGGCTAGCTCCCAAGGCCTCTGTACATCTGGGTTTGTTTGATGTCAGGAAGACTGTCCACAGAGACTACAGTGATGGTAGCAAAAGACCCTTCATTTAAGGCTTTCCTTGGATTTTTGCACAGGTATTGTAAGTATTAAAACCTTTTGGTGAGCTCCCTAACTATAAAAATCTGTGGCTGGCTGAATGCTGGCTTCTTCTGAGAAGGAGAATGTTCTGAGGAGCACAAATTCTTCATCCTGTCCAGATGAGTGGAGATGGTCTTCTGTGACCTCCAGCCTCAGCCACTCTCATGCTTGTCATGTTTTTCATAATTAGTTTTTGTTTGTGTCTAATTTTGGTAGTGTTGCCTGTCTGACCAGGCCTGCATAGTTCCCAGACCTTTAATTTATCAGAATTGATAGATTTAAAAGATGCAAAGTTTTTCTAGGCAGTGATAGTTTCATGTTGGACTACTTGAAGCAGCATTTCAGCAGCAAGTGCTGAAGGCCATATTCATAGAAGTGCCTAAAATAGTCTGTTGAATTGTACAGAGCAGACATCAACAGACCTTAGATTCATGGGTGTGTTAGAAAATTACCCTAGGCAGGGAATAGTAAACTTCTTGGTCTCTGTAAGCTTGATAGAGCTGCTTTTTGTTTTCATCTTCTAAGGCCTTTTGGCACTGTTCTGGGCATTATTGTTTCCCTAAGATCAATAACTGTGAAAATCAAGCTCTGTTGGAAAAGCCACAGAGAAGCAGAGACTTCTTAACTGGAAAACAGCTTTACAATGTGGAGTTGGCATACATTTTACATTTTTATCAAGTTTGTATTTACCAATTAGTCAGCAGCCTGAGCCAGTGGATTTAATGAACTTTGTATGATTTATGCATAGCTTTTATTAATTGTGCCAATAGGGATAAACATGGGATACAAATAGATGCAGATGTCTCACTTTTTTCTCCTCTAAGTAATAGTATTTCTTGTCATTAAACTACTATACTTTTATCTACTCTATATGTTAGAAAGTGATCATTTCTTGCTTTCCAAACTACTGTCCTTCCAAAGGTAAGGCTCAAGACTTTCACCGCCCCATATTCTCAGTGGTCTGGGCTATGCCCAAGGCCAATACAGAAGTTCAGAGAATAAAGCATTTTCTCCTGTACATTAAATAGTAAGTAGGCCACAGAAACAGAGAGCATGTGAATGACTTGAGAACCTGGTAATTTGAGCAGTCAGAGAGAAAGGGGGCCAGCACCTGGCTTTCAATCTCTGCTTGAATGAATATTTAACTACTTTATGTAAAGTGGGACACTTTCATTTCAACAAATGAGGCTGAGAGAAACCTACCTAAGAATATTTTCTAACCCAGCAGTTAGGTTACTCTCCTGAGAAGCGTGATGTTTGGGTTCAGGTCCCTGTACCAAATCACTTAAAGGAGGTGCTTGAAGCTACATCTTTCACAATCTAAGAACATGGCCTAATCACTGAGTTTTTGGATATCAGGGGTGGCAGCACTACCTCCTCTGTTTTGGGAAAGGAGTCCCCTTGTGACAAAATCAAAATGTTTTGTATTTTGAGATGCCAGAATGAATTCTTTCAACATCTCTGAAGTTTTTTCATGTTATTTCAGCTGAAACAGTTAGTTAATATGACCTGAATTCACAAAAAAAAAGTTTCTGTTGCCCTAAAATTCCACTATTAGTGAGGGAACAAATTGATAAAAAGGAAGCCTCGGTAACTTCTAACTCAGATTAGACACTATACAGATGTCTGGTAATGGCACTTCCTGAGCAGGGCCCATCAATGGCTGTGCTTTATGGTTTTTATTTGGATGCTTCCCTATCACACAGGTGGAAGTTCCTCCCCTTTAGAAGAAAGGAGGACTGTGATCTTGAGTACCCAGAACTGAAAGAAGAGTTAAATTATCCTGCTGCAGAATGCTAATGGCCAGAAAATAGGAACACCTTTCAGAAGGTGTTTAGGCATTCTCATCCATTAAATGCCATTTGGAACTCAAACAACTAAACACTAGGCTATTTTTAAACATAAAACCTCTTACGCACATTGGCAAGTGTAGTGAAATCATTTTATTGACTTTGTGTGCTACTTCAATAGTTTCTCATCTTCAAATGCCATCTTTTGATACCATCAAAAACCCCCAAATCCAGAATCCAAAACATAGTCAGTTTTTGTGACATAATTGACTTTTTTCCCTCATTGAGTATGGACAATAAGTACATTTTTCTGTTGTTCTAAGTTAAATTGCCGAAGTTCTATTTTTATTAGATGTTAGAAATATGTCTGGGGTCCATTGTAGTTACACTTTGGCGGCAGCATAGTACTTCTTATTCACAGGTTTGCCATAAATTCTTTTAAATTATAAGAAAAATACAGTTGCTGACAGGATTTTTGGGTTTGTTATTTTGTTTCTACATGAAGAACAAACTTTGACACCTCTTTAGTGGTGTGATACATGATGGGACATGAAAAATTTGCTTCTGACTATTTTCATTCCAGTAACAAAACTTGAAAAGGTAATCAGCTGTGCTCTCTCAACTCCAGCTCCCCTTGGACCCTTTCTTACCTTGGTGTTTCACTGAACTCTGATGAGCTCAGCCTTCTTTTGGTAAGCCCAGGCTCCCAGCTAGTGTTTGGGCACTCAAGTCTTTATTGAACCGTGGCACAAGCTACTGCTGTTTCTTGGATAAGAGGAGCAATATATCGTGGAGCTCTTCATAGTAGGAATTACTCTCTCTTCCTCTCTGTGTGTTGAGCTGCAGTGAAATAAGTAATGATAATGTTTAGGATATCATCATTGGGCATGTCAATTTAATACTTCAACTGGAAATTCATCCCTCACTGTTCTGTGTGTGTTCAGTCATTCTCGTCCTGGCTGTTACAGCCATGGAGGAGAGAGAAAGAAGCAGGAGTGTAAGGAAGACATTGGCCCTTTGCTGGCACCATCAGATGGTACCAGCAGCTCCTCCTCACAGGCCACACAGCAGCTGTGTAAGCAGCCTGCCCTCATCAACTCCACAAGGGCTTCTGTTGACACCTTTTCTCTGAAAAATAAATACACAAAACATATAAAGCCAAGACTTCATATGCCAAAACAGCTACCTAATATATTTTATCTCTCTCACAATCTTTCCAGATCAAGTGCTAATAGCAGAGATTGAATGGCAGAATGCAAAAAAAAAAAAGTATGATAAGTGTAGTTAACCTCTCCTAGGTATTTTACAAATAAAAATAAGGGTTAAAGGCTCTGTATAAATAATAATGTGAACAATGCTAACAAATGGTGAAAGAACAGTAATTCATCTTGGACAAACGTGTTATTGGTTGAGAGTGAGAAAAAGGGATAAATCACTAAAAAATAACATATTTTAAGGAATATTGGTGCCATCTCATAAGGCCTCACATGATTCCTCGTTATACAGTGGGATAACACATTGACTTCATAGAGACTGCTGACATGAATGAGTGTCTGCGGTAAAAACGGAAAATCTTGTTTTCCTGTATGTGGTGTTATAGATAGTTTTCTTCTAATAATTTCAATCTTCAGAGAAGAAAAAATATCTTTGGCACCTCTTATTTTTGTGTCTGCATTATGAAGTTACTAATAATGCAAAATGACCTAATAAAAAATGAAATGTGTGGCGAGAGGGAGATAATTTTCTGCTGCTCTACCTTGTGAAAGAAAACAATGAACTGTAACTTAGGGTCCACGAGTCATGTTTCTTTTCTTTTTGCTGCATGGGCAATTAAATGTTTTTCAAAACTCATTTTGTTTCATGGGTCTCTTTGAAGTAGTCTATGTAGTTTGTACATTATTTGAAAATATAAATTTTGCTGAATATCTTCAAATTGCTTTTGTCTACCCAACAGTCTCATATTAATTTAATTTAGACAATGATGAGCAGCTACACATTGAGATATACTCTCCATGAAAGCACAAGTTATTCTTACATTTGTGTTACTGAAGAACCTAGCATAAAAATTTTTCATCAGAGGTTAAGTACTCTTACATACTATTGTGTGTTTGTAGAAAGTATATGGCTCTCAATTATCTCTGACTTGTAACTGCTTCATAACAAAATTTGAGTATTGTGTAGATAGACTGAGTGATGAACCTTTGAAAAATTTACTGTGTCTTCTACAAGTGAAGAGAAATGCATATTTCTCTCTGCACATGGCCTTTTACTTCACAGTGCCCTTTAATAATGGGAATAATTAAGGCAGTCCTTTCTAAAGACTGGAATTAAAATTCTGTTGCACATTTTCATTTTAATCTTATTTCTCTAAACTGTGTTAATATCAAGGTATTTTTCTGATACTTTCCAATTTTTCCCTTGTATTCATATGCTTAGTGTTGGGGCTGACTTCAGAGGAACTAGTTCGAGTACTGGAGGTGTGCACCTATGTTAGTGTTTACAGGATATGAGCCTTCCTACTGGGGCCAGGATATTTTCATCATTATTATTATGGCATTACTTTAATAGGAGACTTTGATGACTGTGTTCACAGCGGTAAAGCTGATTTTTAGGTTTTGTCTCCACGGGAAGGTTAGTATAGAGTAAGCCATAATATAAATTTATGATACAGCAACTCAACGCATGCCAGTGCTTTGCAAAGCTGCTCAAGCTAGATGTGAATCAGACCCCGGAGGCAGTGTAGCTGGATGAGTGCAGTGCCGTGCCTAAGCTAATTAGTCCTACTGAGAAGTAGGATGTGTTCTGGAAGAGAGTTATGTTAATATGGCCATACTTCCTGGCTATCTAAAAGAGAGAGATCAGAAGTGGTATTCTGTGGCAATAGGTACACTCCCAAGGCACCAGTTTGTTTGTGTTGTAACTCTGGGGGGTCCTTTGTAGGCCATTGACACGAGGAATTAGTGCACAGTAATTCATAATGTGTTAATTCACAAACTTTGCATACTGTGCAATACCCGCAGATCCAAAGTACAGAATCAGGACACAAACGTAGATTTTGATGCTATATCACAAGCTACTCTATAGGGATACACTATTCAGTAGCAGCCAAGAATCTAGTATAGACTTGTAAGAAAAGGGTTGAAAAAAAAAATCAAATATCTGTAGTAACTGGGAGGTGCAAAACATATCCAAATCAACTCGACAAAAAAAATCCAGAAATCACTTAGCCTGTATTTTCTGGAGGGACAAGAAATTCCGTATACCTGCAGTAACACACCATGAAGGAGTCTGATTTTCCAGAAGGGGTAAGCTGTAATGTTTTAAAAATCAGCCTTTCCAGCACCTCAGTTTGAACACTGAAATCAATGCTCATTTTGCTAAAGAAGAGTTAATCAAGTTCTGAGGAATAAAATGTCATCGAAGTCACTTGAGTTAATCATGTATTTATGGGAGAAACAAAGAATTGAACTAATCCTGTAGCATTTGCCATTTTTAAAAAGTACACTCAAGTACAAAATTGCATTCAGAGGGGAATATAATACAGTGAGCTGATATATTAATGCAAGCTGTGCCATGTCAAGAACAGTGATTTTAGGACAAACAACATACTGTCACGTAAGCAAGTCATTATAGTACCACCAGGTCAACTTACTTTACTTGTACATATGTGCACATATGTACATGTATGTGTACATCTTCCTCTGCCCCCATGAGCTGAAATCTTCACCAAAATTTTCTTTAGAAGCATTTAGGAAAGACTGGATGAAAATTATACATACTCTGTGTGCTTTGCACTCCCCAAACTCTTACTAAGGTGGTGTTGCTAAGTACCATGAAATACATAGCTTAGATTTGCTGTATTATTGCTGAGATCCCAGGGTTGGAATTCTTTGCAGATCTCCCTCACTTTTCTTTAACGATCTCTTCTACATTTTCTGAATTTAGTTTTGTATTACTAGACACTTCCATCTACTATTTCAGGATGAAAGATAAGGTACTGCACCGCTGGAAATGATGAGCTCTTATTGTTGCATGTGTCTAGCATTCTGTCACTAAATTCATTGTGTGAGTTGTCAATAAAAGGTTGTGATTTGGATTTGGAAGTAGTACAAAAAACAAACCTAGATGCTCTTTCACGGGTTAACAGACATCTTTAAAGCCTGAAGGTGTCTTTTTATTCCTGCTTATTTTTCAAAATCTGTCATTGACTGAGTAGTTTGCTTATGCTTCTTCAGTTTTTCTTTTAAAATATTCCTTCAGAATTTAGTGGCCTGAGTTTGATCATTTCGGAACTATCACTAATTGAGGGTCCCAGTAGCACTTAACCCCTTAAATAAATGGATTTCTGTAGAACTTAGGTCAGCAGGTTTAGTTTCCTTCATCTAGCCAAGATACCTCCTTTACTTCTGACATTTACAAATGTCAGACCAAAGTACTCTATCAACACCAGGAAGTAAATATCTAACTAGAGGTATTTTTACAACCTTCACTCAAGCTTGATTTCATACCTCCTTTAAAAGTTACTGCTGCCAACTACCTTGAATTCAGAAAAAACCCTTCTTTCTTAATGAAGAAATCTACTGAGAGTTTTATCTTGGGCTTCTACCATTTATTCTTTGAAATATATGCTGAATCTGCTACACTCAAATTTGATACTAGTTGTATCAATATGGACCCATGGTTTCAAGCCTTTAGATATGCAAATTGTGTTTCTGTAACGAACAAAACCTTAGAGACCATGCTGTTGTGGTTCCACAGAGCCTTTATTGCGCCTCATCATTATGCTAAATTAATACAAATTTCCTGTGTGTCCGGAATTCAAAGTCAATCAAGTGGCTTAATCTCTGAGGGCATGGGATAAAAATGCTATTATTACAGTTTGGAAGAAGGTGAGGGATTACCTTTAGATGTATCCAGGCTATATGCTACAACAGCAACTCTGAAACACAGACATTATGAACCACATCTTAATAGAGTGTGAACTTACAGATTGCCTCCTGCCCTACTTTTGATCACAGAGACATCACACAGCTCACAATTGTACAATGCATTTTTGGCAAATTCAGTAGTTGGCTCTGTTGAGTAGTATTAGGAAGGTATTTGTGATTTGTTACTCTTCTTTAATGCACTGAATGTTTTGACTCTTTTTATAAGTTAATCTCACTGTTTACTTTTCATGTTTGTTTCATCTTTTTCCCCATATGCTCTGCTTTTCTTAGCTAGAATCCACAAGATGAACCAGTGCCAAGTGTCCAGTGAGTTTTCTAAAGCATGTTAGCACATAAGATGCAACTCTTAAGATCCACAATCTGCAGTTTGAAAACTTGTGTATTAGTAGATCCTAATGTGTTTTGGAGAGTATCTCTGAAATTTATGATATCGTCATGTTATTTAGGATTTGTACTTTAAAGTTGCCAAAGCTATTTATTTCATCATATTGACTAAATCTTCATCCTAATTCTTTTTTTAAGAAATGGCTGTCATCTTATTGTGCAGAAGTATCAAGAGTTGCTCTGTTATTGTTGCATTTGTGAGATTTTTTTTTTAATAGTTTTTGTTTCTGAGCAATTTTGAAAATTTCTCCTACCTCCAACATGATGCATGTTTTTACTTTGGAAGACAGGGAAGGATGAAATATTCACTTGAGATTCGTTCTAATCCTATTTTCTTTAACTTCACTAAATAAATAAACTGCATCAACAGTCTCAGTCCCAACCATGACATAATGCTGAAGGGACAAGCTTGCATCGTGGCAAACCTCTGAGTGCAAGATGCCAGTGTAGGTATCCCTAGAGTAGGTGTTTCTACTTTGGGACTAGTATTTCAGATAAAAACTCATGGAGAAGGGAAAATGGGACATGTGCAGAAAACTGAAGAATTACTGGCTTTCCTTTGTCTTCATCTCTGCATGGAATTTCAGCTTCAGCCTTCCAGAAGCTCAGGCTGATCTGGTGCACTGCCAGCAAAGAGGCAAGTATAATGCAACCTTCCTGCCATAAACAGTTAAAGCTGGTCATGAAATATCTTTACAGTGGAGATTCTGATATTTGCCTTGAGACAAGTTACCTCAGCCTATATTTCAGGTGCCTCTTAGGGATTTGTTCTGCTTGAATTTGTTTATTTTAAGTTGATCTCTTACCTGGTCATTTGAGTATTAGCAACCTTACACACACACATAGACACAAAAAAAACCAAACAAAAAAACCCACAAAAACACAACAAAAAAAACACCCCAAAAAACCCACAGAACCATAGACATAAAAAATAATATTTATAATATTTCCAGTTCCGTCCAATCTATTTATCCTAATTTTCTCTTTCTCACAGTAACCAAAAGGAAAAGCCTAGGGTATAGTACAAAAGTAGGGCAAGCAGAGATATTTGCCCAGAACACTCTCCAGCTGAACATAGTTTGTGGCTCAGGGATGTCTTGATCTGGAAGTGATCTCTTCATGTTTAATTGCTCTCAGTAGGCTTTTATGCTGTGAAGTTCTTCATTAACTTGTACTGATCATATGGCATTGCTCAAACAGTGAGAGAAACATCACTTAGCTCTCATGATAATGTGAGATAGATATTTTTTATCACCTGGTGGTTATTGTATTAACCAGGTCCTCTAGTACTAGCAGATAGGCTGTAATATGTAGTAATTCCAGCATACCCAGAATGACCTGGTTTTCATCAGTAACTGTCTCTTCTGAAAAGATCAAAATCCAACTGTATTGCAGGATGCACCCTCAGCAGCATGGCCAGCAGACCATGGAGGTGGTTCTGCACCTCTGCTCTGCTCTCATGAGACCCCATCTGGAGTGCTGCATCCAGATCTGTGTTTCTGAGTACAGCAAAGGCATCAATATGTTGCTCCAAGTTCAGAGGAGGGCCACCAAGTTGTCTGTAGGGATGGAGCACCACTCCAGTGAAGATAGGATGAGACAACTGGGATTGTTCAGCCTGGAGAAAAGGGGTTTTGGAATGACCTAATTGAGTCTTCATTTCCTAAAAAGGGGGCTCACAAGAAAGATGGAGAGGAACTTTTCACAAGGAAATGTAGTGTCAGGACAAAGGGGATGGCTTCAAACTGAGAGATAAGAGGTTTAGATTAGATATCAAGAAGAATGTTTTTTTATTCTGAGGCTGGTGAGGCACTGGAATAGGTTGCTCTGAGAATTTGTAGATGCCCCATCCATGGAAGTATTAAAGGACAGGTGGATGGAGCTCTGAGCAACTTGGTGTAATGGAAGATGTCCCTGCCCATATTAGCAGGGTTGAAATTAGATTATCTTAAATGTTCTTTCCAACTCAGGCCATTCTATGATTTTGTGAATTAACAAAAAACTTCCACAACCACCCTATATCAGGTTTGAGGAGGGAAAGAACAGTAATGATCACTTAAGTTTTTTGCATTGTCCAGGAGTGGTTTCTGCAATTCAGATGGTTTGGCACTAATTATTTTTCCCTGAAGTTACAGTTGTATTTGCGTAAACCTCTTGGACTTGGAGTAATTGTCACACCTCTGGAACCCACTATTAGATGTTATAATGTACAGGGCTTGTAAGGCCTTCTGTAGATTCAACATATAGGAAGACATCTTCAGGACCATGCTTGTAGAAGCATGCTGTTTGCTGACAGGTTTGAATCTTTCCCATATTAGTCACTGATAGTTTAGTTCTTTGGTATGCTTTGTTTAATCTGTCTTTTTCCTCTACAGTCAAATCATTCACAATAGAAACTGAAAGAATTGGCAAATACTGAAGGATCAGAACTGTGTTGGAAAGAAAAAAACCCAGCAAAAGCCAAGCTTCTAACTATTTATGGATCTTGTTTCCCAACAAAGTGTATCTAAAGGCATTGTCTCAGGGTTCAGAGACAGCTAAATGATTGATTTCACATAAAATATTTGTTGTTCTAATTACAGTGTCATCTGGGTCGTTGGCAACAAACAGATGCAAAAACAGCCTTTACATACCATCTTGAAAAACTTATGATTTGCTTAGTGTGCTTTATAATCTAAAGCATATGGCTTTGCACATAACTGCAGTATCCAAAATGAAGCTGTACGTAATGAATCACTGGGTGGAAGAAAATGCATTGCTTCTGTTACAAGTTCTTTCAGCGTGTGTATTCAAATGGTTCTGTTTAGGGTTATAAACAAAAGGATATGCTCACAGTTTCAGCAGTTGTTACAGATTCTGGGATGCACATGACATCAAAGAGGCTACACTAATTTCCCTAGCAGTCTATGGCTCTTGGCACTATGAGCACACTCCATCTGAATAAACAGAATTCTAGTTCACCACAATTGTGTGGGGGATCCAAGGTGATATTTGTTTTATTTTATATCTTTCTATAGGACTTTTTACTCCTTCAGATTCTGTGTGTTCAGTGAATCAGGTAACTGTATTTGAGCTATAGACGACAAAGCACTTGATACTGAAAATTATGAAATCTAATATATTGTTCTTACATAATGAATCCAAGTAAGAGCTTTAAGTACACTAGAGTTGCTAAACTTTTTTCTTTTCTTCTTTTCTTTTCTTTTTTTTTTTAAGTAGTTACCATCCTTTCCATTAGCAACACTCATGTGAAGATTCAGAAAGATACTTTGTGAGTTAGAGTTAGCAAGGGTTGAGTAACTCCTCAAAGCAGATCTGATTTATTGTTCTTTCTATGCTTGCTTATTACTATCAGCATGAAGAGTGCCAGCTCCGATAAATATTCCAGGACACTCTTATGTATAGGAAGGGACCAAGGGAATTTGGTGGCAGGAGTGGTTCCCATCATACTAGATTTCATTATATCAACAGAATAGATGGGGTTATTGGACATTTGTGGACATCTGAAGCTACTGGTAGGTAAGCATGAAATATTCTGGAGAGAATCATAATTGTTAATAGTATTATGTCAATATGCCTCCAGGCTCCTGATGTTACTAGATAAATTTAATCCTCTGATGCCAGAACATAGGTTCTACTGCTTCACATTATTGATTTTTATTCCCTTTTCTTCTTTTCCTTAGTTTCTCAGTACCTTATGAAATTGTTTCTTTTTGTCTTTTTCCTTTCTCCTGTAGTTTACTCTTTTCCTTCTTACTAACCTCAGAAGGGAAAAGAACATAATGAAGACATACCTTATTACTGGTGTCATCAAGGAGTCTTGCTCTTTATTCTCTCCTACCCTAAGTGGTCTTCACACCACTTGGTGTGGTTTTCCCTGTACTGAGATTAAAATCTTAGAGAGACAGTGTATTTATTTTCTATCAGCGTCCAGCATTTTTGCAGAAATAACATAATATAATTGAATTTATAGTACGTCACATAGACACGATAACAACGTTATTTCCAAATGAAGCTACAGATTACTCTCTAGTATATTTAGTGAAGCCTATTAGACTGTTATCCTGTCCTTGTTTCTGATACTTTTATAGTTGGTAGAATTAACAGGCAATGTACAAATGCGCTGTGATGTGGGCCGGGTATCTCTGAATGTGTGCTCATACTGAAGTCACACTGACTGCAGCTTAGCACAGGGATGTGCAGGATAGCTCTGCGTTCACGGGATTGAGTATGGCAGGCAGACGCAGCAGGAGCTCAGTGGGGACTAATGCTTGAGTATTCACTCTGCTTCCCAGGCACATTTTTCATTTTAGTCTCCTTTTGCACTTTACTCCTGTTTCGCACTTAAGGGATGATACAGATTTGTGCAAATGGTGGAGAATCATGGCGATGGAAAGGGAAGGAAAATACGTTTGTATGAACACTCATAACCAAATAGCATTGTGTGCCCTTCATAAATCACTCATTTTAAAAATTAAGCAGGAATAACGAAAATCATGAAGTCTAGTTAATTTGCAGCAGTTTGTACTGTGTAAGTGATGTTCAGCCAGTCCCATTTGACACTGATATGAGTGGGATGGGAATCATTAGCCTCTTGAGTCCTCTCCTTGAACAGACTTGCATAGCACACAGGAAAATGTTCCTTGAAGTCAACATGCTGCATGTAACTATCCACTAGCATCCAGTCCAGGAGGAGGATGTATATTATCATTGTCTGTGAGGTCATTTCTGCATTTGCCTAAGACTTCAAGAGGAAAAGTGAAGTTAACTTGCTGCCTTGAAAAATCATTCAAAACTGGAAACTTGAAAACATCAAAATACATATAAATTATCAAAGGAGAACAAAGACAAGTTTTTCCACAAAAGTCTTCTCCCCAGGCTATAACAATGCTTTACATAGGCATGATCAATATAGCCAGGCTTGAGAACCAAAGTCTTTTGGAATAAATTAGACTGGCAGGAAAAGAAACAAACAAAGAACAAATTAACATGATTTTAAACATTGCTTAAATTTTCATGAATGTAGACCTTGAGATGTTATGATGAGATCCCATGAGTCTGTGCTAATATTTGCTTATAATTAAGGGTTGCACTTTCATGTTTCATCTGATATTATAGATTGGAAATCAGCTACATGCTTACTATTTTTCTTGGTCATAGTGATTTCTCTACTTTATTTGCTTACTCTGTTAATAATATATATGATTCCTTAAATGGCCCCATTACCTTTCCTTTAACAAACTGCCCCTTCTTGTGCTCTAAATCTCCTTGTTTGAGTAATTAGAAAAAAAAAAACTACCCTTCCTGTGATACTAGGTTTTTGTTCATCTATAGCATAGAAGGAGACAAGACTAACCCCTCCCAAACCTGCTTTGGGTAAATGGCTTCAGAAGGAAAATGAGTGTACTCAGCTCCATTCTTCAGTGTGGTGTGGTGGAGGAAGTCCTTTCAGCAAGGGAATTGGCAGCACAGCTTCTTTGGGGCACTGACACATTGGCAAAGAACCCGTGTGTGCATTCCTTGCAAAAAAAGTAAGATGTCAACCAATGTTTAGAGCCCCAGGTGTGCTGCACCACCCTTAAAAGAAACTGATTTACATCACTTTATTTTATAAATTCCAAAGGCAGTTAAGCTGCTTCCTCACCATTTCTGTATTGAATTCTCTATATAGGAAAAATCAGCAATGTTTGGCAAAATTATCAGCATCAAGAGGTTTTTGAAGCAAGACTTTAGTCATTAAGAGTCTATGGAGACCCCTAACTTCATTTCAGCAAGCAAAATCTGATGATTTTGTTCCTCTGACATCACTGTCCAGTGCCTGGTACCCTTGCTTTCAATACTAAGATAATCAGGGCAACAAGGACATCCAAGATGAAATCTACACTGAATATCAAGTGAAGACATCTGCCCCATGGGAAGTCATTAGAAAAATACATTTTTGCCACTACTGTTTTAAAAGTATTGTTCAGGGCCCAAATCCTACATACCGAAGTCCCTGTGTCAGTGCTAAGGAGCAGTTTGATGTCTTTTGTTAAATCTTACTGTTTGGCGTTTGTGCCTTTCTGAAAGAATCCTTTGCAGTTTGTGGAACGAATGGATTTTTTTAAAGAAAAATCTTCTAAATAAGATAACATATAAGAAATGTTTTAATCATCTCCAAGCCAAGAGCTGTCATTAAAAATGCCAGTATAATGGATATGATGGCTAATTGAAGAAAAATATTTCCATTTTAGCCATAAGAAAACAAAGAAGAATAATGTAGAAATTCAGAAACTATATCTCAGAATTTAAAAGATCAATACAGATCTCCTGCAGAATGAGACTTCTAATAAAAAATCACTTTAGAAAAAAAATAATTCTTGTTAAGCTAGATGTGATCTGTATCACATCTTCAGTATTTTTAAACTTTTGGTTAAGTCAAAACATGCCTCTTTGAAATCCTTCTAGGCTCAATCTGAGTTTCCGTCATACTGCTAAATATTTTTTTTTCTCCTAATTGATTGCTTTCAGTAGTAAGCTGTATTTCAGGTCTAAAATTTTCTTCTGCTTCTGACCGTTAGTTAGTCTAGACTTCTGTTTTCAAATGTGGCAACACCCTCCACCATCTATATAGGGGCTTGCACTTAGTTCAGATCACTCTTCACCTTTTTTTGAAAAGAATGAAGTAGAACAGTCTTCTTATATTTCTCACCATGTGGCAGATTTTTCAGAGTTCAAATTGTTCCTGTTCTCAAAACATTCTGCCCTTTGTTGCATCCAATTTAAAATAATTCCATACACAACAGTTAAACTGTTTTTCTGTTTCTGTTGAGTAGTCTTCTTTTCTTTGCACCCAGTCTATTTCATATTCAGCTGAATATCTGTAGTTCCCAAATCTCTCCTGGAGACACTGCTTTTCAACTATGTAATTCTCAGTTCATAAAAATGTATCTTGGATGTTTGGCTTCATATTTACATGGAAAAAGATATATTTTTAATTTGTCTGAGCTCTGCAAGTCCTGGCTTTTTTGGCTTGGGCTCCTATGTATCAAAGAAATAAAAAGGATAACCAACAGTGGTAATAGTGGACTAAACAGAAACACTATCACTTTCTTATAAGTATTTATACTTATAAATACTTTCTACTCCGGCAGATTGATCCAATACCAGTTTCTATTTCCCTTCACTGTAAGCCACATCAGTTTTGCAGTGTCTTTAGGAAAGCATCCACATGAGCCTGCTCACCCATGTGTCAGCCTCAAAGGTTTTCTTCCAGACAAAAGGGGGTCAGATCTCTTTCTTTTAAAGTGGTGCTAAAGGACAACCTGAAGAAAGTGCTCACCCTCTCACTGCTCTCTAAATTTGTAGCAAAAAAAGGAGCCTGGACATGCCAGAGGCACTTGGCACAATTTCTGTGCAGTATAGACAATATCTTGTTAATGATACTGGTGCTGCTACTATTGCTATTAAATTACAAGTGACTTTTTTTCTTATTGGTGGCTTTAAGTTTGTCATCAAAGCAAAATATTTTAGAACAGCACTTAAAATGCCTATTCAACTGCTGAGTGTTGAGCACATGTTAATACCATTTTCTCCAGATATGGTAGTTTATGATAAATGTTACCAGATTTTGTACCATGCATGTAGTGTGCAACTAAGACAAATGGGCCGACTGAAAGGGTATTTCCTTTGGAGAACACAAGCTGCAGACCACCCGTAGGATACACAGAAATAATTAAGTTTCAGGATAAAAAGGTAGAGAAAAATATTAGTGACCCAGTGACTAATGAATAAAAAACCCAGCCTATGTGTACGTGTGTTTTGGGAAAAAAAAACTTGTGAAGGCCTCAAGAGCACTTAGGGGAAAGGAAAAATACTAGTCTGTCACATTATTGTACTGTTTGAAAATTTCTGAATATTTGTGTGCTGTGTTTTTACTTCTGGCAAGCTGCAGAGAGGTTGTGTGAAATTATGCAAAACAGTGTGGGCTTGTGACTGAAAATATTGCTTGCAAACATTGCAGACCCTGCTGTCCTGAGAGAGAAAGCTCTAAGATCAATTTGAATAACTTTCAGAGCAGAGAGAGGCTGGAATGTAGTTATGACAGGTCTTCTGTAACATTTTCAAACTTCAGAAAAAATAAAACTACATTTATATCATCTGATTCATAGTGAAAAAAATCTTTCAAAGAAACAGATATTATTTGTGCACCTAAATTCCTCAGAAGTATTTTCTGTATACAGTTTCTGCCTTGTCTGGTTGTATACAATATGGACAAGTAGCAAAGGTTCTGGCTGAGCAATCTCTTTTGCAAAAATATGAAGGTTTACTTAACTTGAAAGGAGGAAGTATTGAAGTATTAGGTACTAAATTAGCAAGCAGCATGAATGTATTCTTTTAGAGTTTTTTGGGGGTTGTTTTGTTTTGTTTTGTTTTGTTTTTTTTATTATTAGTGGATAAATGTAACCTTTTTCTATAAAATTTACTTTAAATTTTAGACCCAGCTCTGCAGTCAGTTCCCTGGTGCTCATTTAACACACCATCCCTCCCAGATGTTGGACAAGTGCTTCTCTGCCATGCTCAGTTGCACGCTGAGAGGAAATTAATATTTTTAAAATTTTGAGTAGGAGAAATGGAAAGAGAGAACGTCTCTCAGAACAGTCATTCTTTTGGCTAAAAAGGCCAAAGTTCAGACATCTCTTCTACCTCATTCCGATTGCAGATCCAAACTATAAGCCTGAATGCATAATAAACCTCTTTTGTAATGTTACCTGCTCCTTAAGACCAGATCTTGTCAATGGATTTGTGAGATTAGAGCCCTACATCTGCTAAAGCCATATTAACTTCAGTTTTGAAGTGCTTAAAGGAACTCATGCTACTTGATCGTTGTGCTGGCCTTTTGTATAGGAGCAAGTTCCTTGTGCAATATGGAATGCAAATGTTTAAGATGTATATATTTCCTTTGGTGCTGCCAAACCCTGTTTTTATTCATACTGTCACTAAAATAATTTTTAACAGGGAGATATGAGAAAAATCAAAGGCATTGGGAGAATCATTTGAAAAGTAAATCACCGTTTTTTTTACCCCCACAGTATCTTGTAGTAACTTACTTATCCTGAAAATAGTTACCCTGTAATCCAATGTATATACCATGGAAAATACCTGGGAAAATAAAATATAACCATAATATCTTTTCTCTGTACTACTAACAAACCCTCCTTCCCCCCCCTCCCACAAAAAAAAATTAAAAAAAAAAACCCAACCAAAAAAGAACCAACTTAGCAAGCTGTTAATTCTTTTCAGAAATCCTCCTGAAATTCTTCCTTCAGCTTTAAATTCTGCTTTCCAGATGACTTTAAGCAACTGTTACTTTATAGCACATCACAAATTATATGAAGAAAGTGTAATTCCAAACTGTTTCAGTTAATCTGATTAAAGGGAGAGCCATGTCAAGAAGGTAGCCTTTTTATATAAAGAAAATGATGATAATAGACTAAGTCTCATCAGTCAAGAGACTTTATTACTGTCTACTGTAGAAAAACTATTTTGTTGCTGCTGAATGATACATTGCTAGCTAGTCACAATATACCTTATTTCCTGCTTAGATAACAGAAGATATTAAGAAAAAGCATGAAAGGAATAAGGAACTGTGTGATATAGATATACGGAAGAAGAAAAAAATGTTAAAAAGTGAAAATGAAGTTCTGCATAAAAACTTGCATTTGAACTAAGTTTCAAAAGAGAAAGCAAAGATTCCCAAGCTTCTGTTTTCTCACTTTGGATAGAACAGACTTTCTAATAAATCCGGGACCAAATAGGACAGAAGAAAAGACTGTTTACAGACTAAAATGTGCTAAGGCGTTCACAGCACCTGGCACAGCTTAAAACTAAATTCTGTTATCTTACTGTAGGTTCAGAAAACTGTCTTGAACAGAAGCTGAGAACACCTCGTCGACGATGTCAGCAGCCCAAAATGCTGAATAGCCCTGAGGATAACATGTACTATAACCAGTTAAATGTGAGTTCAAAGTGGCAATAAAGCTGTTTTACTGGCTTTGTTTCCAGTTAATAATTCTGTTATTAATACCTGTTTCAGCCCCTCCAGCCCCACCCCCACGTTCTTCTGCTCTCGTCTTGAACATGTGCTTATGCTCTTTATCTGTTGCTTTCATGTCAGGATGTCTGCCTTCACGGTGAATAATTGATGTGGTTTATCAAAGACGAGCAAGATGCATGCTTCATCAGGCTCACTTGAGCCCTTTGATCAAAAAAATTATGCTGTGACTTCTGATATTATCAGCATCTGCTTGCATTCAACACAAAATCACTTTGAATTAAAAATTAACGACTTGCTGCTTTGCTTTGACTGTATGTTCTTGGCCCTCTCCACAGGGAACTCTAGAATATCAAGGGAGCAAGAGGAAGCCAAGAAAACTTGGGTAAATATCTATCTTCTTAGTTCTAAGCAACTGTAAACAGAAGAAGTCCTTTGTGATATTACAGAATATGCAAAACTTTCTAGAGAGGTTTCTAAAAATAAACAATTAACATATTTCTGTGCATTGACATTGGACATTTTCTGCAGAAGCAAATGTAAAACTTGCATGTACTGCTGTCTGCAGACACTAGGACTGATTCTTACAAAATATGCTCCCCAGCTCTCTATGTATGCTATCACTACCCAAAAAATACCATTGTTCCTATTTTTAAGTGTGTCTTACACTAGTGAAAGGTGCCAGATGAAGGGTGTTAGAACTGAAGGCCTGTGACCTAAAACAGTGGCAGAAGCCCCGCCAGCCCCACGGCAGCACGTTGGCAGTGGCCTCTGTCTTCCTGGGGGAGCACTTTGAGGAGCTGACAGAGAGGGAGCTCTGTCCCACTGCACAAAAGGGACCTGTTCCTCCTCTGTTGAACTGAGTCCCTTCTCACTGCTACATGAGCAGTTACTAACACCACGTATAGGCAGAAGGAACTAGGCTGGCTCCTGTGCAATTGTCAAAATCTTCCCTTCCCTGATCACGTAGACCCAAGAGAACTGATGGGTGCTTGGTCTTACAGATGCATTTAGTCCAAAAATTTATCAGAACCTTCTGTATTTTTTCCTCTGGTTTTTATTAACCTTCTCAATGTAACTGTATGAACAAGAGGTCTTTGAGTCAAGTTAAAGCCCAAAATTTTGCATGACTGCGCAAGATTTGGGTTCTTTTCTCTCCGTCCCCTAGTTTAAAAAAAGTTTGCATTCTGGGAATAAAAACACTAACCTGGAACTGCAGTGCTTATCATACATCACAGAAAAATGAAAGGCCCTTGCTGTCAATAGGGCTTTCCCAAAAAGTGATGATGTAGTCTTTGGCTCATATTCACAGCACACCATCATTTGAAATACAATACCAAAATCATATCCTACTTGTGGAACATACACAGACAAAAAAAGCCACATTGCTCCATCAAATTAAATGCCCATTTGATGCAAATAGTTGTTCTGTCATTCCGTACTCCCAAACTGAAAGATGATATTGCATTTCCTTGATCCTCAGAACAATTCAGAATATAAAATGTAATAGCAGTTGGAATATGTATAAAAGCTGTATCTTTCTCATCAAATCATCCCATCTCTTTTTTTTCATTATTATTATATAGGGCTCTTAATTTTTACATCCACAGAGTAGTTTTTATTTCTGAGGATATTGACTGAGTTAAATTTTAACTTAAGGAGTGTTTTTTGTTTACTTTCAAGCCAAATCAAAGTACTGGATGGAAAGGATGAGTATTATGAATCATTGTCAGCTGTTGAAACCACTCCTGAAGATGACAGTTTTGTCAGCTCTCCATCTCCTCCTTCAAGAGATGCGTCTTTTGCTCAGAGCTGAAGCTCACTCTTTCTATTGACTAATACTGGTAAGAGTATTTTCCTGCTGATAAGCTCTTCCAGTTAACTTTGTTTATGTGAGTTTATATAATATATTAAAAATACCATGTTAGCTAATTATTTTAATCCACTGATTTAGACCTTTGTTTGCAGCTGTACACTGTCACATTTAGCTGTATTTCTATAAATAATTGCAGTAAAGGGGAGCAGCATTGCCTCTGTGTGTTGATATTGATGATGGACACATTTCTTTAGCAGCAGGGATAGTTTATCCAGTTCTGACCCCTTCTTTCCTGCTTCCCCCTCCCCCAGCTGCTGTTCCCACCCTGTGCCATCCCTTCTGTTGTGCTGGCACAACTGCTGGTAGAGCTGTGTGAAAAGTAAGATCAAGGAACTGAACTAGATTAAAAGAACATTGTACTGAAAATTATAATTTGGGGTCATAGTGAAAATGTTTTGTATTTAATTAGACTGATATTAAACATTGTTCTTTATAACTTTCTCTGCTGTGTATGGCTTTTAACACTAGAAAAATATACAGAGTAAAATAATTTAAAATATACTTGTGTCTCAGTTTACCTTGCAAATAATTTTCTTATGAACTATTAGTTTACCATAAGTCTAACTCAAGGAATTATTTCAAATATAAGAAGTAAAACAGTTTTAAGGCTAGTGTTTCACACACTGCTTCATCTAGTCCTTGTGACTGAAACCATCATTATGACTAGTTGTTCTTGTTATCCATGCAAATATTTAATTTATTCCTTAAGCTGTATGTGTGGGCTCTGATGACTCCTACATTTCCACAGCCCTCTTGTACATGGCGGGGTGGGGGGGAGGCAGGGTGGGGAGGAATGGGAAACATCACCAGCAAATTTTTCTACTTGCTTTTCACTTTCTTTGAAAATTCTTAATGAAACAGCATGTGACTTTCTATGGAATACTGAGATTCTTTGGCAGTTACTGTTTCCATGGCAGAAGCCAGCTATTTCAACCTGACTCTTTCATTTCTGGTTCAGAAACACAATTTTCAACTGTGACCTTTCTTTGCTTCTTTTCCAGAGCAACTCCTGTCAAAAACTTTTGGAAATAAAATGTTCACATTTACTGCCTTCCACATTTGCTCAAAATTATTCTTTTTTTTTCTTTTTTGACAAACCATGGTGATTAAATCTGTGTATTTTACAGACCTAGTTATCATCCTTGTTTATATCCCAGCTTTGATGGGTTCACCCTGATCTGTGCTAATAGCTCTTCCCTTTGGAGATGCGCCTCCCACCTGTTCCTTAAGCTACATAATTTCTTACTATCAATGTTCACTGGCATTGTCCTTTTGACCACAGGATAAGAAAATGGGAAATTCCTTGAGATTTTTTTTTTCTCATATTTGAGGATATAAGAAATGAGACCCAAGTGGAGTCACGATATCCCTAAGCCAGAAGAGGGCTGAAAAGAAGAAAAGGTAGTGAGATAGATAGTTCCACAAAAGCTTTGTTTCTCCTGACAAACACAGAAATTATGTTAGGCAGGGCAAATGAGGATGAGCGAAGGATTCAGGAAGCAAAATTCTTCAGTCATTCTTCACCCAAAATGTGAGAGGAGGTTGAAGCTGGAAGTTAGAATCCTGACACTGAAATCTTTCAGTTCACTCCTCATTCTCCACTGATGTACATCTAGGTAGGTGTGCTTTAAAGACACTTAAGAGCCTTTGAAATTTAGGAACTCCTAAAACAACAGAGAATTGGTGAATAGCTGCAGATAAATGGTGTTAAAAGATTCAGTGCAGTTAGAAATGGCAATTAATATGAATGCATGTGTACAGATCAGTTCCTTTACATTTTCTCAAAATGTAACAATGATGAGTATCTGTTATGATAACTCATCAAAAATTATGTAACTTTTCCTATGCAATTAATAAATTCGCAGTTAATTTGTAACATATCTGGATGGAAAATAAGATTATTTTTAAGCAGTCAAATTACTTGCTCTGCTCTTCCATTGGCATAGATCACACGGAGTTCTAGCAGTACAGATGCCTTGTGGTTCCATCCTTCCTTTTTGAAAACTATTTGGGAAAATAAAGCTTTATTATCACTGCAATTCACATCATTGTGCATAGTTAAGAGTTTAATTAAGAGTTAAGAGTTTATCAATTGTTTTAATTAAATGACAGGGAGATAGTTATTATGTCACCTGCCTAAAACCAACAGTTTACCTTACAATGACTATTACATTACTCTGAGTAGTTAAGTTCATGAAGAAGTAAGGGAAAGGGAAAAATAGTATATAATTCAGCAAAGCACTTAATCCAAAGCCAAAGTTCCATTGAAATCAATGAAATTTGGCACATGATTAAGTGCTTTGCTGAATGGGGGCTTCAGTTAACAAGAGCAGCTTCAGAACATTAAAGACTAAAGCACAGGCAAAGTGCAAAAACTCTCTAAGTACATCCTTTAGGTTTTTTCCTTTCTCTTCTTCCAATTGTTAGCTCGAATCAATCTCAGCCATCAGAAATGGACTTCAAAGAGATTTTAAGCAGTCTTTATTTGCATGGAAAGGGTATAATACAATATTTTCCTTGTTCTATGCAATGCTGCTATCTACGTCTGCTATAATTTTTCAAATTATCTAATGTCACTAATACTTTAATACTGAATTTCCTACCTAAAAGCTGCTGTTGAGTAGTATGTTTTCACTCTTGTTGCTTCTTAGCTAAACACTGTGCATGATTTCAGTTTGTGTATTTTATTCTTTCCTAACTTACCCCCTTTCCTTGTTCGTTTGCACTTCATCCTCAGCAGATGACCCTGTGAGGTGGTCTTCTCTCATTCTGATTTTAGAGCCAATTTATGCCTTTCAGTTATTAAAAGCCTCGCTGTAGAGCCAGGCAGTCACACCAAGACTGACCAAAGAGTTGAACTTCTCTTATCATATTGATAGAAGTGTGTGTTTGGGTTGATTGATTTGGGTGTGAAAGGGAGCACAGGATGTATGTCAGTGGGATGGATGATCCTGGTCAGTGGAAGCATATCGACAAGAATTGCTTAGATTTGCACATTTGGCTTTCATAACATTAAAACATTGTTCTGATTTGTTTCCTTTCATGTATATTTTCCTGAAATATTAATGTATTTTTCTTAATAGTTCCTAACATATCCTGTTCTTAATATTTTATAAAACTAAAGAGTTTAAATCCTGTTAGGAAGAAGACAATTTCTTAGACAGTGTGTAATGTATTAAGCATTTTCAGGAGATGGGTGAGAAAAGGATGAAGCTCGACAAGGGATTTTAGTAGATTTCTTCTGTAGACCTTAATGGCACTTGTAACTGGTTCTTGCTAAGGACAATTTCTGCCTTTCAGTTATGGCAGCTTAAAAACTTGTCNAAAAAAAAAAAAAAAATCGTGCAGGGAGCTTTTGGAGATTAGCCCCTTTCATTTGGTAATTTTAAATGTGCTTCTGACTTAAACATTTACATCACTTTAGTAACATAAAGGGACCTCAGAACAGGAGTGAATTGCAGCCATCTTAAATTTGCCCTCAACATGACCTCCCTCACCCATACACTGTAAGAGTTGTGGAAAGGGCTTTTGTGCAATGACAGTCTTAAGTGGCCCCTATCAGACTACCCGAGGACTTGTTGTTACTTAGAAGCTTATAAAATGTGGCTCTAAATGATGTGAAACTGGGTGCTACTGTCTGTTTTACACCATATAAAATTGATTTGAAAATGGGATTTAAGTCCCAATTTAAAAATTTCATCTCTAAAAAAATTATGATTGAATGTTTATCCCCTTCTGTTCTAAGATTTGTAATTATAAAGGAATAGTGCTTTTTCATTGTAAAATAGTTAGGAATTAGGTAAATAACTCAAGTCTACCCTACTCTTATTTCTCATACATTTTTTCATTGTCTCAAAACAGAAAGAGAATTTGGAGAGACAGCCAAACTCTGGCATTTTTAAATGTGTTCAGGTTAACCAGATAAATATAATACATACAATTGAAAATAAGGCCATATGGCACAAAAGTATCCTCCTATGAGAAATGGGTAAGTGGTTTTAGTACCGATACATGCACGAGACATGGCACATACTAAACTTATCCATCCTGCTTTTAACTCTGACAACAAAATGTGAGAACTAATGTCAGTTTTGTTGTTAACACTAGAAATACATTTTGATAACACACCTTGTGTTTAACAGTACTCACCCTAGGAGGAGTTGTAGCAGAATGCATACTTAACAGAAACTGTTTCTACTTGACAACAAAGCAGTTCTCCCAAACTGACAAAAGTAGCACAGGATGCTATGAAAAGCAAAGGCTGGGGAACAGCCCTCTGGGTGGGAGCTAAAGATTACAGGACTCAGTGAGAGGCTTTGTGTCTCATTTGTGATGGGCGCTGGAACAGATAAATGTTGACAATTCATCGTAATAGAGTACTGTGTCTTTAAGTACACAAGCTGATGCCCAACTCATCTTAATAGATTTGTCAAGAGTTATTGGATATTGTTTTATTATGTGTACAAATCCAAGGTCCGCCAGAACAGTAAATATATGCATTTTTTTTATCATGGAACTGTTTATTGTAGTACTCGTGCTGTGATGCTAAAGGACGTAGGAGCAGGTAAGTGAAAAGCATATCTTCAAATATTGTAATGTTTCCAGAAACCAAATTACATATTATTGACCAGGCCAGTAATAGATAAATCCCTTGCTTTTGTTTGGCAGGCTTATTTTTTAATTAAATTGCGGAGAGATATTATTTTTTTTCAATAATTTAACTAGAATTTCATAATATAGTTGGCAAACGGAGATGGCAAGTAGGTAGATCAACATGTGTGCTTTTTTCTGCAAAAGATCCAAGCCTCAATTTCTGACCCATTACCAGTGAAAATCTCATCTCAATCTCTAAGTGAAGTAATATCACCATAATAAAGACTGGATGTCATCCCTTGGGCTGGAGTTCAGTGCTGGGAGGCAGATCTGCCTGTCACAATTCTTTCCAAAAATTGTTGTTCTACTGATCTCTGCAAGTCTCTGATGAAGATCTATCTAGAACTGGAATAGCAGAATTGGGGGCCCCACGCTGTCTAAGGCACTGGTGGAGATGATCGAGCCCAGGACTGGGGTAGCAGAATCTTGGTGTTGTGGTGGAAGTGATCCTCAGAAAGCTGGGTGCTGGAGTACAGCGTCGAAGTATAGCTGAGAAATGCTGATATGGAGAGGCTACGTTGGGGCCCTTAGCAAAGGGAAAGGAGTGCACAGGAGGTACTTCCACAAAATTGTGTGGCATGGTTTATTTAGTGATTTTTGGTTTTTCTGCTGCTCCCTGTTATAAGCAATAAATTAACACAGTTCGACAACTGGAGAGATTGTGTAAAGAACTTCTGTGACAGTATGGCTCTTACTGAGATCACAAAGTCTTTGAAAACTTTTAGTTTTGTGATTTTTATTACCCCAGGAATGAGCATTCAGTTCTTGTTCTGCAGGATTAGTTTGATGGAAGTTTACATCCAATTTCAAAGGTAAGTGCTGTGCTTAATGTAGACACATACTTAATTTATTTTATTTAATTGACCTGTTAGAAATGAAATTTTGAAAGGAAAACAAAATGTGAAGCTTCATAAAAATGTAACTTTTGATAACTTGTGTTACTAACTGGCGTCTTCAACTCAGTGCAGATTTACAGCTGAGTCCCAATTGGAAATTTGATTGATTAGGTTGCTCGCTTAACATTCCAGCATGCTGCAATGATAATGCAACAGACCATGATAAAATGGGATGTGATCTAACAGGACATGACCGATGGGATGAGAGCAAAATGCTGGGTTTGCTAGTAGTGCTGTGCAGTAGCTCAGATTGGCATCTTGTGTGCTTTGATTGTTCATTTCATTTTACTGTCATCCTACTGAGTTGAACATTTTAAAAGACAACGGTGTTTTTCCATCTGTAAGTCATGGAAAGACAGATGGATGAGGAGAATCTCCACCTACTGCTCCTTGACTGAATGCCACTGCCCACTTAGTGGCTGAGAAATCCCTCCTGGAAAATTAGAACGTCTTTAAATATATTATATTGCGACATGCTTTTTTAATGTGGGGACTTAGAGATTTTTTAATTCTTTTTAATGAGTACAAGTAAAAAAAATGGTACTTATCAGCATAGCTGCTATATTATAAACACTGCTTCTGTTACACTGAAGTTAATCCCCAGTCCTGTTACAAGAAACTCACCCTTATTAAAGTAACATTAAGAGCTTCTTTTTATTGATCTGCTCCTTTCACTTAATGATAGGAACTTACTGATGTTTTAGTAATAACCTTGCAAGCTTTATCTCATTTTACTTCAATGTGTGTTACAGATAGATGCTATGGAAACTAACTTAGCATAAACATTTTGCAGATGTCTTTAAAGGTTAAGGAAAAAAAGGTTTAGTTGCACTGCGTGTTAACAAAGATGGCTGAAAAACTGCAAGATAAAAGAGAGCCTGGAGTATGAACATCAAAGAATTGTTAATGACAAGAAATACCATTAGGGTTAGCATCCCTTTTGTTTCAGCCCCCTCACACCTGCAGTGTGTTGCAGATTCTGTCTTTGTTGGCACATCTGAATTACCTCCATTAGCATTTATAGAAAAGTGGCTGCAAAACAACAGAAATGTACTTCTGGTTTTCTCTGTTGCTCCAAAAAAGTAAGATACTAGGTTCTCTGTGGGTTTCCTTCAAGGTACAGTATCTTATTGTAAAGGAGACTATAGACCCAGGATTCCGTTGATTGCAAATGAGCTGGGTTGAAAGGAGAGGGGAGCTTTTGATACTGCTAGAGAACTAATATAAGCAACTACAAGAAGCACATATAAGAAGCTCAGACATTAGCAATAGCAAAATCAGAGCGTGAAATTCAGATTAGCCCTCCACAGGCTGTGAGAGGGAGGGGGTATTGGAAGACTTGGCATGGCTAAAGGTGTAACCTGTTTCATTTGGCCCCTGAAAATTTTTAACAGATGGTGGGACCAGCTGTCTTTTTCAGCCATTTAATAAACTCTTCGGTGGTAACAGTTTGGAAAGTGGGGGGTTTTGAGTTTTAGGCCAGAGGAAAAAATAAAGAAATCTGTCCCAATTGTCTTTGCCAAATAGAGAAGTCTGGAAACATTATGGAAAGTTAAAGTGAAAAATCTAATTGATGATACTGTCCTGATTATATATTTCAACAGAAGAGAAAAAAATAACTGCCTGTGCCCAAGTGGACCAGTGCATTAAAAAAATGCCTATTATGTTGTTATCTTTATCTGTCATTTTAATTTCAGCTCTTGCAAAGAGGCACATAATGGGAAATTTTAAATGAACTGTAGAATGCTAAACTGTCTGACTTTTTGAGACATGATACTATGTTAAAGGAATAGGCAGGGTGATCTTCTATATTAAAAATGAAATATACCTTTTGGATAAGATTAGGTTTACACAGGCTGCCTAGGTGAGTACAGTAATCACCGAACTTGCATAACACAGCATTATAAAATGACAATAAATTGTTCTTTGAGAAACATACTATGTTGCACCTCTAAAAAAACCTTAGTAATACGTGGAATTTTATTTGAGAGTTCATAAAAAAAAAATCAGTGCAACTGTATTTCTTCAGCTAAATAAATTTTTTTAAAATTAACATTTGCAACACAACACTTAAACGGCAACTCTCAATTATCTGAGATGTTTTATTTAAAAAGCATGTCTAGTGTCTTTGAACAGAACAGTTCTTTTTGCACATTTACATGCTACCCAGCTGAGCAGCCAACCCTTCCATTTGACAAGGGCTTTGTTCTGCCTACAGGCCTATTATAAGCCCTAGATTGTTTGCCCTTAATAAATTGCAACAATAAGACAGAAACCTCTTTCAGGTTAAGAGAAATAAAACATGTTGCCTACATAGCAAAGCATATGAAGTTTAATAATGACAACAGAAACATATCTACTAAATCTCATTTGCTTTGCTCCCGGATCACTGCGGTTAAGATAGTACAAAAAGGTTAGCATCTTTCCATGCAGCAAACAAAAGATTAAAGAAAACAAGAGTGGGACAAAGCAGCTCCAGCTACGGAAGGTTTTTTTCTTCACAATAGAAAATCATACTGAATGCTATGGAAAGAGACTGGTGGCAGCTAAATAGAAAGAAATATGAACATTATTAAATGTAGAGGGGGGGAAAAACAGGTTTTAAGTGGAAAAAACCCATGATTTCATATTAAGAAGAAGAAAAGAGTTCAAATTATTTAAATAGAAGAATTTATACTACTCTCCAATGTGCTGGTGTGTGTCTGCTTGTGTGTGCCTTTCAGGCCCTCCACTGAAACACAAAGCCCTACCAATTTTGCTTTTATAACAGCTAATGAGCATTCTTCTGTAGCTCAAGTGTTGGTGGGGAACTTGTGATCTTAAACAAAATTGTTAAGCCCTGTTTCTGAGGCCCCGTTGGTAACATTCAGCTGTCAGCTGTGTTGTGTTTGCTGAGATTGTTAGAGATGGCTACCTTTGTTGAGCATAGATCTGCATGGTTTTTACACTTAAACTGTAAATTTCCAATGGTTTTTAGAGTAGATCTGCAAATTATGGAGAAAATAGGAGCAAAAAGGACAACATTCTGGATTCCCTGTGCAACAGTACAATTGAAGAAGGTGAGCATACCTGTTATTAAACCACTAGGTATAAACAAATTGAGTTTTCTCTATTAGAAACTTGTCAGTAACTCCATGCAATACTTTCAGAAAGAAATTCCAGTCACTGTTCCATTTATAGCTTACTTTTTAAAATTATTTTTTAAATTTACACATGGAAGTTCTGAGAATATAAGTATTTCTTACCTTTGATTCTAAGAGAAGTACATACACTCAGTACTTGAAAATGTTGCTGCCAGGTTAGAAGTGATACAAACTTTCAAAGGAAATACGGTGTTTATGACAGGTAACGATTCAACTGCATTAAAAGCTACTTTTCTTTCCTTTAAGCTGTTTTGGAGCTATGGACAATACTCTGAGGACTATTAGGTATTTTCTTTGGAAAATTTCAGTATTTCCTACTGAAATTTCTGTGTTCATTTCTGCTCAATCACAACACACAGGAAGCATGGTGATGGCTTTTCTCTCTGTCTTCCTTAGTGTTAAAAGAATTAGCAGCGGGTTCTTCATTGTCTCTGCCCCAAGCAGCTTCACTGCTTCTTCCAACTGCTGCATGGAACCAAATGGAGAGCGCATGATTCGGTATTTCTGGGAGAGCAAAGCTTGCTTGTTTCACCCTGTAGCTTCCTACAGTGCTAATCTCTGTTGTATCCAATCTCTGGGTGACACTTGGAAGAGGAC
Organism: Regulus satrapa; assembly: GCA_013396955.1. Classification (NCBI taxonomy): domain Eukaryota; kingdom Metazoa; phylum Chordata; class Aves; order Passeriformes; family Regulidae; genus Regulus; species Regulus satrapa. The sequence continues at coordinate 8,285 of VWZN01021657.1, read as the reverse complement.
TTTGAAAGGATGGACATGAAGAGAGAAGTATTAATGGTCTTTCATAAGGGAATGAATGGACTTGGGAACAATGGAGTGGAAAACTTCTATGAGAGACTTAAAAGAAAAGAGAGGAAGCTACATGAGACAAGAGGAAAAAGACATGAACTGTTAAGTTTCATGGTGGAGGCAACCTTTAGTAAATTTTGAAGATTTTTTTCATCTTATACTATAATAGAGCATTAAATCATCTTGCAGGGTGTCTTAAAACCCATGTAATACCTATAGTAGAAAGTCACTCTAAGATGCTTTGGAAGCTTTTTGAGAACCCAAGTGGTACAGTTACTGCAAATACAAACAGGGTTTTCTAGAACAAAATAACAAATGGACTAGTAATTTGAATTACAAACGTAAAGGCAAATAAAATGTTCCAGGTAGAAAATTTCTACCTTTTCTACAGTGGGAAATTGCTGTAATATTGCAGTCTGTACCTTGAGATTGGGTTTCTCTTTCAAAGATCAGAAAAAAAAAATCTTTGATTTTTGGTAGTTCAAAGTAAAACATTTTTTCTAGGCCTGCAGTACTTCATCAGTATCAAATTTTTAAAAGATTATTTTATAATCATTATTTTATATCTTACTGTAAGCTTTGGGAAAAGTATTTTCTGTCATAAGTTTACAGAAAATGTCAGCACAATTAAAAAAAACCTGGAGTTATTAATTTTCAAAAATAGTAATTGTTCAGTATGCTAGAAAATAAATATTTTAACTTCAGAAAGATAGACTACCCAACAGATGATAAAAATCCTAAGGAGGTGATATATAGTATACATTATCAGCAAATGTTTCTCCAGGTGTTTCTCTACAAATATGCTACTACATGGAAATATTTTCTTGGATTTATCCGTCATTTTTATAAGCATATTGAAGCAAAAATAGTGTTAATCCTTCATCTTAGGAGATTGTTTTCTTTCTTCATTGTGAGAATGATGTGGTCCAAAAATAACTTACTTTTCTCCTCTTACTGGGGTTGATTACATTGCAAGAAATTATTTGCTTCTCTAGACAAACTGCTCCAAGATGGATATCGCTAACATGGATTTTTCACTTTCAAATGAAACAGAGCAAGAGATCTCAGAAAAATACACAAAGATCAAAATATATCACTTCCGTTTTTCCAGATCAATCTCATAAAAACCCTTGCTTCTCTCCAATGTCTAAATATAATTACTATTATTTTCTCCATATGTAAAGATCTCAAATGTTTACAGCCCATTCACAATTAAATACATAATCTGTCTGTTTAACCAGACTAAAGCTGGGTACTTTCATTAAAAGCACACTGGTTTTGGTCTTGACAAAATAATCAGTTCCTGGAAATTCACACTGGTTTTGGTTTTGACAAAAGAATGAATCAGTAGCTGGAAAATGGTGTTTACCAATAGGTCACATACACTCTTGAGAGGCAGGAATACAAACTTGTTCTCAATATCTTATGAGTCTTCACTTAGCTCTTTGTATATTGGTGTATATTGGTAAAACATGACAACAAAACCTGGATTGAATTTAGAACATCAAGAAAGGGTACTGAACGAGGGTTAGACAGAAATTATTGTCCACATCCTCTAAATTCTTCTGAATGGTCAAGAGTGATAAGTACCTCAAACTTCTATTCCTCTTTTGTACTCTCCAGACCTCCATCATGTGAACATGCCAGTTACCTCATAAATAATGCCTCTGAGACTGTTAGAGGGAATCAGCCAAATATGGATCAACAAGCTGCTGGTAAGGGGAAAAAACAAAATTCAGCTGATCCAGCAATATAGTTGTGTTTGTGCCTCACGTATTTGCAGAGCATCAGATTCACTATGTTTGATCATATACAGTAGTACAAGGATTCACTGGAAAAAGTAGGTGGAATACCGAGGGAAGAGAAAACTGGCATAGAAAGAGGGTCTACTTGAGGTGGAGGAAAATTAGCTCTTCTAATTGCTCCCATGTGTGAGGTCAAGGAAGTACAGATGATAGCTTTATTTAATTCCCAAAGCTGTTTCAGGAGCAAAAGCTTGCAGATCTGTCTGCAGGGGAGGTCATCACCACTGGGAGTGGTTGTTTTGATGATTGGCAAGTGAAACCAGTGCCTTGGATAGAATCCTGTAGTGAAGAGTTTGCTAAAGAAGAGAAAGGATGGGCTGTAAAAGTAAGCAAGCATCTAGTTATTTCTGCTCAGTATGTTCAGTGTTACAGTTATAGAAGCGTGTCTGGTTGTTAAGTATAGCCCACCCAATGTGTATTTCATCTTTATAAAGCAGAGGTGTTGGGCTCTGTTTTTTTTTTTTCACTTTTCATATGCTCTAATCACTGTCCAGCAGGAAGAGTAGAAATATAGGTGTTGTGGCTGTGCTGGCTCATTGTTTTATTTGTATGGGCTACATAGTTGTCTCCTCATTGCTTCCACAGTCTCACAGTTGCCCCTCTGCATGTCCAAGCTTATCTGGGTTTTACTCTGTCTGAAAGATCAACAACAGCTGTTAATTCAAAAGTTGCTAAAAGAGTGTACAAGTGTCAGAAGAGACTGATGTGATATCAGGGGGATGGGAATGCTATAGAAAGTAGTTTGGATTTTGCAAGGGAAGTTAGGTGGATCATTGTATTATTCGGTCCCAAGTTGTGTGCCTCTGCTCATCAGTCCAACTCCCTTCTCTTCAGTAGGGTTAATATATGATATAAAACAAGATATCTGATCCCCTGTGTTGGCTTTGATAAAAAAGCAATAATAACATAGTAAGTCTTTTGAGAGAAGTTTTGAGGATAAATGCCTTAAAGATTATGTGCTCCAAGTGACTAAAGCTCCTCCTAGTACACTCACTGCAGTTTGACCGTCACAAGATTTTGCTTGTTGATGCAATTTCTATGTTTCCACCCAGCTCGGCAACTGCATTCCTATTACTCAGAAAAATATTCTGAATATTCCTCTCACACCTGGCTGGTATATCCTTACACACCCTGTCACTGGTAAACTTGGTAAGTTGACAGAAGTTTACAAAAAGAAGAAAGGAAAACAGTGTGGTTGCTTTTCTGGCTGGTGGCAGGAGAGAACAGGGAAGTGGAGACAAAGTTTCCACACCTTATCTGGGTTGGATGTGCGTATGAGTTGAGTCAAAGGTGATTGTATATGGCTGCATAGAGTGAAATGTTAAAGAACATCCCACAGAGATGAAAACAGCTTCAGTCAATTGCTCAGACTGAGCTGCTCCATTCATCTTGGTATTCTCATAATCAGTGTCTCTAGCATTAACATGTATAATTCCATGCTCCTTCTTAGCTTCCATAGTCAGTCTCAGCACCAATGTGCTGTCTGTTTGGAGGTTACCTTTTCTCTCCACCTAGATGTTAGGTGCTTTTGCTTCTGACCCCTCACAAAATGCTGACTTATATTCAGATGTTTGACCAGTGGGGTTAGTTCAGATGTCTGTGTAGCTCTGCTTCCTTTTTCCTACATTCCTCTTCTGCTGTTTTCCAGTTGTTGATGCTTTACTTTGGAACACTGAAAATAGTGTCTAAATGATAGTGGAGAAGAATATACCAGAAAAAATAACAAAATAAAGCTGATTTGACTGTGCTATTTCTGAGTATTTCTAAGAAAATACTGATCAGTTGAGGATTGACTGCTAGAGCAACAGTAGGTAGAGAAAGTTATTCATTTTATAGGCAATGTGATCAAAATTCCTGTGAAGGCTGTAACATAGGGAGCAGCAGCTGAATTGGTGAGCAATGAGGCTTATGGTATCTAAATTAACAGCATAGGATCTTCCAAGAGGAGGAGTTCACCAGGGTATCAGAGGACTCAAGCACAAAGTTCATTTCCTGCGATGAATGATATACTAATTCGGAAAACTAGATAAAACTGGGAATGTAACACTTTCTCATGAGTCTTTGGAGTTTTATGGATAAAGCTAAGCACATTGCTAGAACTACCTCAAGCCTCACTGTGTATGTTTCTAAAACTTGATTTAGAGGGATTTTGATTACTATGTTCTCTTGTAAACAGTCTTACTTCTAGCATGCAAATCACCTTATCCTTAATGAAAACAGGCAGCAGAAATTCATAAATCAACTGATAACTGTATCTCATTAAAGAGAATCATTGGCACTATAGAGCAGCTTCTTTCTGAATCACTCTGTGTGCCAAGTACACTTAGGATGTGTAGCAATGGAAGTAGAAAAAAGTAGTAAATCATGAGCCCTATTCAGTTTTTCCGGGCATCTACTCCATTTCCTTCTCTAAGAATCTTGACAGAATATTATTATTCAGCCCCATGCTCTTGTGCATTGATAAGAATGAGCATTTTATGAAGTTAGTCTGATTACAGATGAAATTGCATGATTTGGTGTTTGGATTTTTCTCCAAGCTTCTTTTTAAGACAAAAAATTTGGAAAATAGTTCTTTGTGGTTTGGTGTGACCTCTAAGAAGCAGTCAGTGGTTTTCAGTCACAGATTTCTGTATCATTTGGGCACTGGAGTGCCAGCACTGCAGCATCATAGTCTCGTTCATATTTCCAGATATAAGAATTAGGTAATTTAGACTAATACATCTCCACTTTGTTGTAGTATCTGTCATGTACTCTTCTCTCATTCATATATAATATGTGATTCTCTCAGCTCAATACAGTAGAATATGCAAGCTTTCTTCATGTAGTAAAAAAATAGGAATGTGAGATTTACTGAGGAAGAAAAACCAAAAAATGTAACCATTTGGACATTTATTTCTCCCTCTGTCTCAGAGGTTCCAGAAGTGTGAGAAAAATGATAGAGATGTATGTTCATTAGACTGGTTCACGAGTAATGGCCATGCTGACACGCTCATCTTTGAGGAGAATATCCTTTCTCCTCATCTTATCCTGGGTTCTCAAACAGCTGGTCAAGCTGTTTGTCCCTGAGCAATAGATGCTGATTAAAGACTGAAGTGAAATGTGATTTATTCCCAGGTTAGGGCTGTTTGCTTTGATAGGCATGGCCAGCCAGCCAGCAGAAGGTACGTGCCTCAGCCAGTACTCCTGAGGTTTCAGCCGAGCTGGGGTGAGTGTTTGGTGAGGACCAGCCCCATAATCTATGTGCAGAACTGAGGCAAGGAGCTCCTCTTTTCAAGCCTGGAGCAATTGTGTGCATGGCAAAGGTCATTCCCCTTGAAGTAAAGAAGGGGAAGGAAGGGGACTCTAGCCTGTAAGAATATGGTTAGAATTATTTCACCTTCTAATAGTTCTGTGAAGATGGAAAACACTGTAAAAATATTGTTTATTTGAAATACTTTTGATATTATTTTATTGATGGTATTTTAATTTTCAGAACTGGAGAGAGAAAAATTTATATTTAGGTAGTTCATGTAATTCATGCATTTAACTATATATGTATTATTCTGCAGCACTTAAGGCATCCATTGATGAAATTATATAGAAACATACTGTATACTGCTTTCCTGAAAAGACTTTTCTGCCAGTCTGAGAGCAGTGTTCATCTAGGGAGAGATAAGTCATTTCAGAATTGTAATAGAAGTTTTCCCCAATCTTTCACAGCATCCTGAGCCTCTGGTGGCAGTCAAGAAGACTGGCATTAAAAAAACCCCAAACGTCTCAATTTAGAAATCTCAGTCCCATTCAAAAACTTCCCCATTTGGGGGCAGTTACCTATGTCATCGTTTATAGGCTGCCTTTCAGTAATATGTATGTAGAACTGGAAATACCTACCTTGACAGCATTATACAGAGAGGGTCTTCAGATTCTCTCCCATAGTAGGCATAGAAGGCAGTGTCTCTTACCTGAGACCCCTTTAATGCCAGTCATGTACCGTATCTGTGTCTCTGTTTTGACCCTCCAACAATTGGATCAATCAATACAACTATTGGGCTTTTTCTTCACATCTCTGGTTTTTTCCCCAGCTAAGGCAGAGTTGTTGAAGAGTTTTTATAGAGCACTTGCCTTTTGTAATAAAGATGATGGACATTTTTATATGTTCTTGTTTGGTAGTCCTTGAAAAAAGTGATTCTTGAAATATTGAAAAATACAGCCATTAGAAAATATTAACTGTTTTCTCTACCAAAATGTTCTAAAATTACAGCGTGAGTTCATTAAATAACAGGTGTATTTTAACAGTGCTGGATTAATCTACTCAACCAAATCAATAGCAACGTGGCAGCCATATGATCATCCAGTATTTATGTGTGGATTAAACAGTGATCTTTCTGCATAAACTTTGTGCTGTTTCCAGTTCTAACACAGTATAGACATAGACAGCTGTTTAATTTGTCAATAAATATACTAACTAAAATTACTTGTCATGAGACCAAACTTTTAGATAATATGCTCTTTGTACTTAAGAGGAAGCAAATAACAATTTAATTACCTTTTCATTCTACACTAATTGCAATTAAAAAAAATAATTTAAAAGTCTATATGTATCTGTAGTCACAAAATTAAATGTTCCCATCCAGTCTTCCCCAAACAAATGCATTGCATCAAAACCACAGAGGCTTTTTTTAACCTAATGTTTCCCCAAATGAGAGAACAAGCAGGGGGCACACATCAGATCCTTTTCAGCTGCTCACCAGAATCTTGGCTGGCTTTCCATTTTGTAGAAGTCCATTTCTAGCCATTAGAATTGTGACAAATATGCAGCCATGTATGCCAGAGGCAGAAAGCATTTCCAGAGAATTTGAAACAGTCATCTTGAACTAGAAGTGTCCCAGGCATTCCTAGTAGAGCCAAGAACAATACTTTCAATATTGTTGTGATTAAGAGCTTATTTTTTTTTTAAGTAAGGAAGGGAAATAAGTATATCCAAAAATGTTCACCAATGTTCCCCAAGACAGGAGGAAGAGCCACAAAGAGCCAGCCAAGGATGCAGCAGAAGATGAATATGTGAAGGTATTTAAAACTTTGACAACAGGTTTCTGAGGCATAAAACTTGTTCTACTTCTCATAAAGGGCAGCTCAGCTTTCAGAAGTTTGGAAAATTCTCTATTAATCTCTGTCAAATCCACACCTACACTGTGAAATGTTGAGGCAAGCCTTTAAATACTAAATATGCCTTAACATGTGTCAGTCTTGTCTAGGATTTTGTGGTTTTCCCCAAAGTACTGAAAAAAGCAGGAAATACCATAGCAGTTTTTAGTGTTTCTTTTATTTTCATCTGCTGATGTTCAAATTACACTGTGTGAACTGGTGATTCCTCTTCTTATGCCACTCATGTTGTCTACTGTAAAAAGTGAATATGCTGAAGTAAGTAAAAATAGTATTAATTGCATATATCTCAGAGCTGTTGGCAGTGTATCCACACATGCTTGAAGCTGTATACCTAGGGTAATTTACCTTCTGGTGAAACTTCTTGCTGTTGTGGATTGTTGGTTGCTGTTAGTACATCTTAAAACCAGAAAGAATGAGGGATGGTATGAAGACACTGCCTTCTGGAGCAAGCTTATTAAAGACTTTTCAAGTTTAAATTTTGCCATCTTATGGACAACATGACTAGGAGGTTTGGCTGAATGTTAATGGAGCTGTTCACTTTAAAATGATCCAGTTTTTGAATCTTTGTCACAATTGCTAAAGAACGGTATTACAAAGAAAGCAACCCAGGAAGTCCAAGTTTTGGACAGGCAGGTGGCCAGAGCACATCCAGGCTTCCAGGGTTGTTCATGGCTACGTTGGAATAGCTGAGGAGCTGGGGTGATCACAGGAGGAACAGGGGGTAGGAGTCAGGGCAGATGACTGCCAATGTCTTTGGAGGGACTGTGAATGTCATGAGAGGACCTGGCTGTGACTGGGACAGGTTTTGGGGTAGGCTCCAGATGAGGCACTTGGGGCCCTGAAGTCAGAGGCGCAGTGGAGACCATGGAGGGTACCGGTGGCATGCAAGCAGCTGTTATTCCCGGGTACGCCACCTGCATTCAAACAAGGTCCACAGAGCCCTGCATGCTGGTACAGCCACTCTGGGATACCTGAACCTAAAATATCCTGATTTTAAGGCATCTTTCTAAGAAATGGTGACGGTGACTCCTGATTTACATCTATTGTGTTGAAATCGACAGGAGGCATCCATCCAGTGCAACCTGAGCCCCTCTGCCCCCGGGGGCGGTAGAGCTCTTTCCTCCCGCCGTAGCAGGCAGGGTCCCACGGAGGCGACGGGAGCCGTGCCCCTTGCGCCTCAGCCCCGTGGCTGGAGCAATTCAGGCTCGGGCTCTTTGCATCCGGGCCGCCCCCGTGCTGCCGCTGCCTGCCCGGCGGGCCCAGCGCCGCCCCGGGCCCTGCAGCCCC
>VWZN01021656.1:104768-119418 GCA_013396955.1 Regulus satrapa | reverse complement strand
TCCATGAATAGCCTCATTAAAAATAAAAAAAATAAAAAAAAAAAAAGACTTGCATTAATACTCAGAAGCTGAAATTCTGCTGTTTAACCACAACTGGTGTTTCTTTTACCAGGAATTTATTTTAGAATCAGCAAGGGTTAAATCTACCATTTGCTGTTTCTGTTCTTGTATCAAGGTCAGAATGAGCAGGTAGCCCAGTTCACAGTTTGCAGGACTAATAAATCTTTCCAAAGGTCAGCATCTGCAGTCATTATCAACTAATCAGTTTTAATTTGGTTTTTAATATATAAACACTTGGGATCATGTAGAAAACATCATGCATGTTGTTTAAATCTGATCTTTTTTTTAAACATCACTTATTTTAGCCAGTTCATTAATATTTTTAAAAAAGAAAATCAATATGCTCATTAAAGCTGCTTACCTTAAAGTCTTTCTTGTTTTCAAAAAATATGAAAGATAGCAATAAGTAGGTACACTATTTTTTTCCAGTGAGGCTTTTATTAGAGCTGCTATCTCTCTTATGAGACTAATCAGATCAACTGTGGTATAAATCAGGATACATTGATTCACTTGAGGACTGATTTGATCCAACTGACTCTCAACTATTGCAAACACACTGTTTGTTGTTTAGGCTATTTAAATCTAGAGGCATAAGAGCAGCAATGTAAAATGTCATTGTACAACATTTCCAAAAAAAGTGCTTTAAAACCTTTTGTGAAACATATTTTTAAAGCACAGTGCTTGAAGAGTTTCAAATTAACTTAGTTTGTGATGTTAAATGTTACTACTATTGGTCATGATTTCTCATCAGAGCTAACCTCCAAAAATTCATCATAATGTCACCGTGTAACTCCTTGCAGCCAACAGGATTGCCAGCGGTAAACTGGAAAAGGAAATCACTCTGGTATGCCACTTCATTGCCATGTTATGCACCTAAATCTGAAACTCAGTTTTTCAAAAATATCTGTCTAGATACCAAGGATTTGCTGTTCCTGTTTAAATGTTAAGCTGTCTTTTCACTTGCAGTGGTTGTGTCTGCACTCACACACTCCCTTGGAGTCCCGGGACTAAGTGAGAGTGGGTGTGCAGCTGATCTCAGCTGCTAAAGAGGGAGATTTCATGCTATAGCTGTGGCAGATCTCGCACTCACTGGTAGCTACTTTAGCTAATGTTATTTTGTGCTCTTTGCCTCCATATCCATCCCTGTCCCTTGCCTATTTTCTCACTCCTGACTTACCCTTCAGGGGCAGTGTCTCCTCGTGTGGGCTGTGCAAGGTGACAGTGCCATCTCCCTGGAGGAAAAGTTGGGGTTTCCAGGCAGCACAGCTTTTCTGTCTTCTAAAGTTGTAGCCTGATTTGTGAATGGACACACAAAACAGCAAATTATTTTTCTGAGCACTGAGACTGTTCTGAAAGTATGACAGCTTGCCATGTCCTAATACTATATAAATATCGTAAAATTCAATAATTATCAATGGAAATATTCAACATGACACTACTTTTGACATTTTCCAAAGAAAAATAAGATTTCTAAATGTAGTCTAAATGAAATTTTACTTATTTTCCAACCTTTTTTTAGTGTCAACAACACCCTTTTGAAATATAACTTTTCTAAAATACGCCCAAATATTTTGAAGAGAGAGGTTTTTTAGATCTATGTTGATACTAGATTTTGCTGTGATATAAACCACACTGGATAATCTACCTCCATAACTGTAACTTTTCTAATGTCTTTTCAACTTTTGAAAATACTTCAAATAAGCACTGTCATTACAACATTTTATAGTGGATTACCCTCTATTGCAGAAACAGTGGATGTAGCACCTTTAAACTTATAATTTAGTAAGAGTCACGAAAATCCTGAATCTTGGTAAATGTATCCATCTAGATGGTGGTTAAGGGATTGTGCCTGTAGGACTTGATCAACCACGTATGACAAATGAAGAACACTTCCTTTTTATGTAAATAGGAAAATTGATCAGAATGTAAGATTTTCTTCAAGTTTCACTTACTGTTTGTACTGGAATAGGCCTGTCTGTGGATTCTGGGGATATTAAAGGGTACTTTGTGGGATGGTATATGAGCAGAAATATCAGTATTAATGAAATATCTACTAAATTCCCCACTTAGAACACAGAAAAAACAGCAAAAGCAGTGAAAATTAAAAAGAATACAATCGGAATATAGTGGTAGAATAATAAGAACATTAATATGAAAATAATAAAGAGACTTTAAGAAGATCTCTGCAGCTACCCAAGTAAGGCAAACATTTCCCTCGGATGATGAAACCTTCAGGGGCTAAAGCTGACGAGGGCTTTGGTTGATGAACACATGGAAAAACTGGTGTCCTCAGCTGCCCAAATGCCATTCCCTTCAATCATTGTAACAGCTATGGAGAAAAAGCAGCAGCACCTGAATTTTTGGAACAATTTTCTGTGTCAGCGTGGGACTCTTGCAGAGGTGTCCAGACTAAGGATTAACTTTTCAGATTCATAACTTGCCAAGTATAACCAAATAAAATATCCAGAGATGCTACAGCTTCAGAAAACTGCCATGCTTTCCCAGTTTGTATCATTCATGCTTTCCCAGTTTGCATTGCTCATATCTGTAGGGGTAATATACTTCTTACATGTGATTTAGACAATGCATGTTGTGAATGGGCAGCAGATGAACACTCACTGTGGACCTTAATACTCCGGAAACTATAGGTCTATTACATCTAGAGGGAGCCTTAATTTTCTTTGGCAAACTAGATACTTACTGGCTCTTTATATGTCCCAAGTATAAGGCAATTCGGCAAATTCAGTTCAAATAGTATATGAGTCAACTGACTTTTGAATGGGCTGCATGTGCCACAGAAATAATGAAAATCTTGAACCAGTAATAAGTGAAGTTTTATCATGGTGAAAAAATTAATGGAGGAACATGTTAGGAGAAGTTAGTAGACATGGGAATGACTAATGTGAAACTTGTAAACTTGTTCCTGATCTTCAGACAGAAGAACGCTGAGTGTATTTTATACAGGGAGGTATTTTCAAGGTTGACTTTGACTAATTTATTCAGAAGGATGGGCTTCCATTTTTTATTTTTTTTTTCCAAAGTCATTGATGGCAGAATACTTGACTCTGAGGAATTATGAGCAAAGATTAAAGAACTATGGACTATGGGCCCAAACTTGCTCTCATTGAAATGAATAGGAAACTTTCCATTGATTTTGGGGGATGGATCAAGCACTTTAGCCTTTGTGTGTATGACCCTTTCCTTAATGCTATCCCATCAATTTGAATATCTCATTGAAAACAAATGAAGGGAAATCCCTAGTGTTGTCTAGAGAAAAAACAAATGCTGTTTCTGGTTTTCAGTGGAGGAACAAAAATTATATCACATTACATTTTTTGCCCATAAGTACAGTAATGTAGACTATGAATTAAAGTTTATTGATACCAGAAAATTATTTAATTTGTCTTCACCTGACTTTGGAACAATTGTGGGAGACCATTTGTTAAAGGTTGCAAAGCTATTAAAATGAACTCTTACCACATTTTTTGGTCAATTTTACTCAAAAGCTCCTACTAAAAAGAGTAGGAGCAAAAGAAGCTTAAGGAGAGTGTTAAACCTGAGTTAGGAACAAATTATAATAGACTTTTGGACAAAAAGAATCCAGGAAAACTCAAGAAGGTTTCTCTAGTTAAGCTTTTGGTTTAGAGCTATAACCTCAATTTTGGTGATCAGCCATAGTCAGTTCCTTCATGAATGAGGGCTTTCACCTACTTTCTTCCCCTTTTTCCCACTTGGGCATAATTTTCATTCTATTTAAGTAGAGTCTTTTGCATCATTGTATATGTCACTATAAATTGCTGTGTTACTTAAACAACTAAAACTGTACAACTGCACAAGTCCTTGAAAATGGGTGCTACATTATGCGTAGGGGTTGTCTTATCACTTACTGTACAGTTTAGAGATAATAAATCTAATTGATTCTCTCTTCTGTTATCTAAACACCAGAGTCCAGCACAAACTGTGCAGCAATATTTAAATGACCACAACACAAAGTCAACATGATGCTGTGGAAAAGAATAGAGCAATATTCTTAATTCTGAAAACCTGTATTGGTAATCAATTGAAATGTTGGAGCAATTGAAGAGCTGTCCAATTTTCAATTGCAGTATAAGTTGGGAAACAATTTGAAAATAATGGCTCATACAAAGAGTTTTTGAAACAGTCAATATGGTCTTCATGTGAAGGACGAATAAGAATTTGGCAGTCTACCCATTGTTTGGTCTTTGTGCATTAGACATTATCTGCAGGACTCACTGCAGTGGCCCAGCTGAGATCAGAGCTTGCAATCTTTCGGTGTGACTCCCATGAAAATGTACTCAGAGAGATATTCATTATGGAGACATAGCCAAAGAATATGCCATAGCCTTACTTTGAGCATTGTTGCTAACATACATTCAACAAATACTTGTTTTAGTGAGGTGATGCACATTTCAAATGTTTACTATGTGTGGTAGGTCTTTCTCATATTACTGTGTTGCATGCTATTAAAAGTAAGGTGTTCAACATATTGTAGTTCACTGATGTCAAAATAAAATTTTTTGCACCGTAAATATTATGATTTGGAGGCAATATTTATATATCTTTTCTTTGATATAAATGATCACTTCCAAATGTTGGCTCTTACCATGAATGAAAATGCAAATATGTCTTTCCATCTTCCAATTTTCTTAAAAAAAAAAAGAAAAAAAAAAAGAAATGCAGCATCATTCCAGTCTGGGTTAATTTTTATGGGAACTGCTGGCTGCAAGCTAAATATTTTTCACATTACATGCTAGAGATGATTGTCTCTGGTGTGGCTGAAGACCCATGTGACACCTTCAGCTCTGAGATACTTGATATCCATCACCACAAGAACTTGACACAGAGACTCCAAAAGCAAGGACCAACATGGTGAAGTAGAGCAGGACTCAGAATTCAGTTAAGTAGTATTACACTCATTAATCCCTCTTAGTGTTTTATTGAATCTGTCCTATGAAAAGGACATTTTTAGTAATGAAGATAAGGATCTAAGCTTTGGCAGATGCATTTTGGTAGTCAGACAATTCTTTAATTTTTACTACATGAAAGAGAAATCCAAGAATAGTGTCCTTTGTTTTCCTTTGCAAAACAAGAACTTAAAATAATTTAAAATAAAAATGCTAATGAATTGAAAAAAACCCCATTAAACAGTTATTTCCTCGATCCGAGAAAAACCTTGAAATACTTTGGATTTGGAAAAATACTGGTATATAATAAATATAATAAATAACCAAGAGCTTTGAATTTTTCAGATAAGGGTGTTGTATGGATGTATAAATACAAATACTTTGTGCCCACACCTGGAAATTTTATGTATTTTTACAGCAATAGAATTGATAAGATCTAGCTAGGAGCTCTTCAGATTCATTATATGAAATTTTCTAAGTGTGTGTCTGTGATGATAGTACATTTATAATTGTACTATTCTTAATATTTCAGCTTAAAAGACTGTGCCTTGGCAAATTCTGCCTTCCTGATATTTACATTTACCCCATGGTATTAGCTGAGGTTGTTGCCCATTCAATGCAAGACTGTTGTGCAGTCTTGTCTGAATCTGAAATAGGTTAGAAATAGGTTTACTTATGGAACTCAAAGTAAGGAAAGGAAAATAAAATTTTCAATTCTCTTATGATGCATTTGCACATAAATGATTGTTTGCTCTCTAACAGGGAAAGGTCTTGCCTGATGCAAATAAAAATATATTTTCGGTACTCAGAAGAGTACAGGAGCAAGGTAGAACTTGCAGGGATGCCTATTTGCATTTTCATGGGTCCCCCAATAGCAATGTGGTGCTACTTACAAAGGGACAGGGAAAAAAAATCCAACAGATTAATGCTTTGGGTTTGACACTGCTGGGTTCTTTTTCAGGCTGTCAACTCCTGGTTACAATGGTAAAATTGCAACACCTGACAGTCAGGTAGAAATCTTGGTAATAGGATGGCTGGACCATACAAAGCCTTTGCACTTTCAGTGTCAGAGTACTGTGCTCAAAATCAGTGAAAAAAATCAGTCTCTCTCTGCAAATTCATTTCTGTAAGACATTAAACTCCATGGTCTTTGACTGGTGGCATAGACTCTGCAAGGTTGTTCACTTACTTAAAGTTAACATGCACTTATATCCTTTGCTAGATCAACTTTTATTTAAGTATTCAAAATATATTAACTCTGGCTACTCCACCTTTGGATTCAAGAACATGTTCAGGTTGCAAAACTCCCTCACTTGCATCATTTCTGAAAGAAAAGAAGTTATTTTTTCTTGGTTCAACTATAAAACCATATAAACTTTCCATAGAAGGCCTGGATGGATTTTCTTAGCTGGTGGCCTATAGCATAATTATTTGACAGTTTGGCATCAAGAGCGGATACTACAATAATACAGAAATTTATTTTAAAAAAAGTTAACCAAATGAGATTAGAACCTCTGAAATCTTTACAATTATGAGAATAAACGTCTAAAAACATATTTAAAAAAAAAATCATGCTGTAACATTAACCTTTTAAGATAGACCAATTTAATGTATTCCACAGGGTAGGGAAGTATTAACAATTCAATTGCTGTTTAGCTGAAAAGACTGCACTGCTTGAAGTCCAAAACCAGCAACCTTCGGACACACACATCTTTTGCTGTACAAGCAGAAGAGAAACGTGAAGAACTGTAAGCCAGTGATGTGCAAAATTGCAACGGGTCACTCTTTAAAATTCTTCACACAGCTACTTACATCATGGCTAAACGAGTAAAAGCAACGTCCAAAAACCTTTTAAGGTATTTTTAGCCCTGATTATTTTACCTTCGTGCTGGCCCGAAGTGGTGCAAAGATCGATGCTAAGGGAGAGGGGGAGCCAGGGGAGAGGATGTGGGGGTAACCCAGCACCGGGGCAAGGGCTGTGCTGGGAGCAACCCCGCCAGCGCCGTGCGGGAGGGGCTGCCCGCCAGAGTCACGGGCTTTCGGCTTCTTAACAACTAAATCCGCCGCTCGATTGCTGCCCTCTCATGTCCTACGCTGCAGTTCGTTTTTCTCTCTCCTCTCGTCCTTTCCGATGTGCCTGTACTAATTTCTGAGGGGAGCCAGAGAGAGCAAGGCAGAAGAACATGTTAGTCCACAGCTGCCTATCAGTGGAGGACAGTGGGCTTGATTAAAGGGGAGCTCCCTCCTGGATTCCACACATCACATCAATCACATTGATCAGCCCCCAGAAAGGCAACATATTGTCTGGGAATAAGCCAAGGAGGGATATCAATTTCACAATAACACTTATGTCTTTCAGCCAAGAACTGGTTTATTTTTGGCTACTGAAGGCTGAGACTCACTTTGGAGCTCCATTTGTATTGAAAGATTTTTTGCTGCTCACTTGTTATTTCATTAACAAGTTATTACAAACTTTTGCCTGAAATTTGTAGTCCTATATGTGATTTCTATAAAGAAAAATCAGCTTCTGCTTCCTGCCCATGTACCGTGGTGGGACTTCCTAGCTGTGAATCAATGTTATTTATTTCTTTCACTGCTATTTGAAAGTGTAGTGTCTTAAGGAGGGCTCACATTTTTAATGCTTTTTTCCTATAATCTTCAGGAAAGTGTTCAACTACTTAGGAAAAAATTATATATATATATATGCCCTGCATTATGAATCTACATGATGTGGTAAAATATGTCTATTGTTTTGGTACACCATTTATTAATTCCGTTTTCATAAGAACTCTCTGAAAGCTATCCTATATTGCAGTAGTGGTGTCTACACTTCCTGGTCCCAAATATTCCAGGTTTATGAATGTGTTGCTTTTTCAGATAGAGTTTTGATTGATTATCTCTGCCTGTCACTTTAAAGAAATCATTCTTACATATTATTTTATATCACACTCCCAAGGAGGTTTCATCTAGTTTGTTGACATAATGAATCCTACACCCCATGATTAATTACTTGTATTATATTATTATGCCAGCCTACATTTACCCTGGCTACTTTCTCAATAATTGGTGCTCTGTATATGTATTTGAGAATGTCTCTGTGTGTGAGATGGAGGGAACTGGGTTAAGCTGCAGTCTGCGCTGGCGAGTGAGTGTACGAATTAACAAAATGACCCCTTCTTCATTAAAAAAAAGAAATAGAAAGAAAATTGCCAGCATGGCATTCCTCTCATATTAATTTATGATGATTTCACCAGTTTTCTAAAATAACATATATCTCATAAAATATATTTTAAGGCTAGTTATCATTTAGTACTCAAATGGTTATTCTCACCTCACTATCACTACTAACTTAATTGTTTAGTTAATGATAGGGTGACCACAATGATCTTTTAAAAGGAAGGTAAAGCCTGGCTTCCCTTTGCTATGCTAAAAACCCACTATTTTTAAAAGAGCTAATTTAACATGTGAAGTGATGCAAACCCTACCAGCTTCACAGCACTCCACAGATTCGCCGCCCCCCCTTTCATGTTTGTTAAAGAGTCAGAGAAAGATTATCTCTGTCATTTAACAGAGTCATTTAGCTAATTTTATTTTTCAGTGAAGTGGTGAAAGAGACACTATGCAATTAGCTAACACACATTCTGGAATTCCACAAAATATCCTGCTATGTTTCTTGCAGCCACTTCTACATAATCCAATCTCAATATACATTGTTTTTATAATCTCTCTAAAGAAGAGATACAGAAAATTATGATACATACAAATTTTACTTATGTTTTGTAGCAGAGCAACTCAGACTACCTTCTCAAGGTTTTCCATGGTAAAGACACAAAGTTTGCCATAAGTGCTGTCATTAAAAAATATAATCAGAACATTGTTTTTCCTTTAGAGTAATCAGAAGGATATAACCCTGTTTCCAATTATTTGAACTGACTACCAGTTATGAAAAGATGTTATTGTCTTGTATTCTTGAAACTAGTGTAGCTGTGCATGTTTTTTCTCTGCCAGTGCTACCATATCACAGACATGAAGGGATCTGCATGTGGCATGTGAATTTATTTTTTTTTAATGGGTCCTGAAGTATCAGAGATACTAGTCAACTTTCCAGTGCTGTGATCCTTAATAACTTGCAAGGCTTTTAGGAAGATTTTTCATTCTCTTTTCACCTCTAACCATACAAAAACTGTATAATCTTGATACTTGCATTATCAAATTTCTTAATGTTTATTGAGTTTTGGGATAAGGTCTTTTCCATGTTTGAATTTTAATTGTTTTATATAAAAAACTATACTGTTTTTATAAAATGGGACACAATTGCATGCACATATCATCTCAATATTCTCATTCATTATCTTTAGCAACCTGGAATATTGCATTTTCATTAACTTTGAGACTAAAATCTGTGACAGTTTCTTGTTAAATTTCAGTATTTTAAGTTTAATTTTTCTTTCTCAGCATATATTCATGTTTTTTGTGTGCCTGACATAATATTTTTAAAACTCCTTTGTGCATTGAAGATGATGTACTTATTTTAGCATCATTAAATAAACCAGTGAATGCTTCTGCAGAGTGTTACTAATGTGTAAATAAAATAGTTAAAGTAAAAAATAAATTGTTTAGATGAAGAAATATTAATTAACTGCATTTGTAGAACTAAAATATACCTATGCTGCATATGGTAAACTCCCAATGTCTTTTTTCCCCCTGCCAAATATTTAGTTCATATAAATAATTTTAAATTACTAAAAACTAAAAACAAACAAACAAATAACCTACCTAAAACAACAACTCAAAAAACCCCAGCCCTGTGGTATCTGAAAATGTGAAATAAAGCCATTATTTGCTTAAATGAGTTTCAGAACCTTCAATAATTTAGCATCAATTTCCCCGAGTTCCCTGACTTTCTTCATCTTGATCTCTCCTGTTATATATATCCACCATTTCAATACATAGCCAATATTATCATACTCCCAACCAAGTCAGCAGTTTTGACGTCTTCATTTCAATGTCCTTTTCTGTACCTTCAGCAATGTTAATGTTACAAATTACGGGAGGGTGTATTAATAGCCATACCCAAGAAGCAGAAAGAAAAGTGCATTTTTTTAGACTAAGTACTAACTTGGGATTTCCCGGGCCCATTGCGGAGCCAGCGGAGCCCCGGCTCCTCCGTTGTGATGATAATGGATTCCGTGTTGTTGGCTCAAAGGTCGACGGGTCACCGTAAGCTCCTTAATGGACTGTGAAATAACTTTAACTGCATTAACCTCTCCGGATCACATGGGTGGCACCAACATCCACTCCTGAAATTCTCATTCGCTTATAGAGACAATACCATTAGATTATTATATTTTCCTTTTGGAATAGCAATAGGCTCAAAGCAATTATGCAGCTAAGCGTTTCCATTAAGCGAATAGGGCCTTAAAGAAGATTAACTGGAGCTTCTCTGGCATTCAGTATAAAGGTGGAATAAGTCTAAAGATTTCAACAGAATTCAAATCTGCTAAAACCTCTATCTGTGATATCATGGTGATCTAAAGTATGAAGTCATTAGCTGAAACAGCAATGCTGTGTCCATGCTTGTGAAGGCAGGTGCAGTTGGGAGGCTGCCCAAACGGAGTCCCTGCATTCTCTGGTGTTTGCTCTTAAGAAGGTTACAAAAAATTGGCACTGAAAAGAGCAGGAAGAATACTGGTTCCCCACAACAACCAGCAAAGTTATTTTAACCTGTTACCAAGTCCCACCTTTTCTGGTTTCTTTCAAGAATGACACCTGCAAGCAGGTACAACACCCATCTTCAGTGCCACTGCAGGACCAGGGCTGTTGGAGTTGGGATGAAGCATGGATGCTCAAGCCTAACAGGCCTTTGGTTGGCTTAGGAGTCACTGGAAAATCTGGGCACAGGCCTAATTCCGGGACTTCCCATTTGGTTGTGTGGATTAGCAGTCTCAAGGCTGAGAAAATCATGGCTCTATTCCATACAGCCCTATTCAGAGACTATGCTCTGCTTAGATCTCCAAGTCAGTTAAAACTTGGGTGTGTGTAATGAGCTAAGGGCTTGCTTAAGTGATGTGACAAACATGTGACAAAGTGTGGTCTTTCATCCCCCAAATTACCCACAAAATAGATCGGCTGCTGGTGATGTCAGGCTTTCCTTGTGCCAGCTCCAGTAAAAAGCATATAGGGACAACACTATGAACACAACTTACAGGTCATAACTGTTGTAGGTGCTATTATTCCTGTGGTTTTGTTTTGTTTTACATAAAAAACAGTGAAGTGCCCATCCCAAATTCTAGGCACTTTAACACATTTAAAAAATAAACTCAGCATCATCTCCTCAACCACAGCAGAATTCCAGAAATCCATCTAAAGCAATTATGGAAAGTCTTATTATTTGAACATGATGAGAAAGTGTCTAATTTGGAAAAAAATAAAAACCCAAAAAAGTTTTAAAAATTGTACATAGTATAAGATATTATTGTCAGAATATTTGCTCTTAAAGTTGATTTTGCAGAGAAAATTGGACTTTGGTTAAACTTAATTACTTCATATAAAACTATGAGAAAATATTGCAATAATTCAAAACTAAAATTAATCTTCATCCATTTTCCTTCACTACCAAAAACCTATTGATTGTATAGCTTAACAATCTACTTCAGCATTAAGGTATGAAAAAGCTTTTTGTTAGAAGTTTAAATATTTTTTTCTTTCCATTTGATCTTCCTTGAAATGTCATTTATTTTCTGTGGAAAACCAAAACAATCCATTTCTCCAATTAGCTGTTCTGATTACCATAAAGATAATTTTCTGATTTTTGTATACTTCATATTTTTGTTTTCTTGTTCAATCTTCATACTAGTAATGAAAAAGCAGAAATAATTTAAAAATTTATTTATATTTTGCCTTTTGTCTCAGCAGTTGTCAGTATGTTTAGACATTAAGTTCCATACAGATCCACTACAATGGAAGCACAGGAAGGGCCGAATGATCAATCAGAGGAAACACCTATGGAAAAGAGGGCCTCTCACTGTATTTTAACTCTCTCAAAAACTGAGTTTTGGTCTTTGCCAATTCTGTGAGCCGAGAGTTGAATCCAAAGTGACTTGGGCTTTAGCAAGCCAAGAGATATATCTATTGCCCTGTTCTGTCTCTTTTTCTCTCCCATTTCTCAGGACCACAGCACTGACTGTATTTTCCTGCTATCCCTGTAGCCCCCCGTGACCAGGCAGCTGCCAGCAGCCTTGTCAGCTCGTACAGCTATGTGTGAAACTCAATATTTTTTTGCACCTCTAACATACCTGCTGTTCTTTTTTTCTTCCCTCATGGGTACAAATCACAGCACTCTCATTTAATTCAACTGACATTTTAACCAATATTAAGGTTTTCCTTGCCTTTTTTTTTTTTCTTTTACTTTGGGGGTGGGTGAATGTTTTTAGCGTTTGTCATGCCAAAATAGAGATGTCAGCCAAAATCTAATGCATATCTCCACATCTTTGGCAGATGCAGGTTGGAGAATGATTTGTTGGATGGCACCTTATTCTGAGCACCTGCAAGTCTCATGGAAGTTGAAGAAAACAACTTAGAAACAGGTCTAGAGAGAGGAAGCTCAGAGATTGTTGTACTTAATTTACCCCGACACCTTTTGCCCACAGCAAGCTTAAAGCAATGACATTTAATAATAACCTGAAAGCTTGGACCTGTCAAGAAATTGCAGCAGCCCAGCAATGCCGCATTTTGGTCTCGCCACTTACAAAACACAGTACAAGTGCAGCAGTAATAAGTCCTCAGAACTACTCTGTGGTTCTGATTTTGTAGTTTTGGGGAATTGTATCATTCCTATTTAAAATAATATTAACAAACAAACAAACAAAGCCAAGCCACCACAAAAACCCCACTGTGAACTGGATTGGGAGACTTTGCTGATGTTTAAAACCATTAATTTTTGCTGGGACCCTGAAGTCCATTTTCCTTGAATAACCCCAGGATGTTACTCCAGCCTGAGAAAATTACTATGAGCATTTTGGGGTGGGGGCAGAGGAAAAACATCTTGTTTCGAAAACCGATACTCCAGCAATAGCAGCCTAAGTCTGAAGACAACCAAAGTTATTTCTCTTTGTTACTAAAGCACAAATAATTTTTTGAATCTAACTCCTGCATAAAACAGGGATTTCAGAAACAGAAGCACATCCTGACAAATGCACATCCTCCATTGTTTATGATAAACCATGGGCACTGCCAAGACTAAGCAAGTTATCACCTCATTTGCTCTGGTCCCCAAAAAGCACAAGAGAGAGATGAAGAACAAATTATAAATGGAGTTTCAGTGTCACCTCTATAGGAAGGCCCATGCCTGAGAGAAATTATCCTGTGTGATGTAGCTCAGGACCCAAATCTCCAAGATATCTCAGATCCACCAAGGAATGACCTCCATAGGATTGCTGGTAGTAACAACTAGGGAGGTTTGAGAGCAGAGGCTGATATACTCAATGTTTTGTTCAGAGGAAATATTGATATCAGATGAACCTTTCTGAAAACTACCTTAATGGGTTATAAATATTGTTAGAAACATAGATTTTTATGAATAAATACAAAATACATAATTGTTAAGTATTGTTAACTCAAGTCCTAAGCAAGAACCACACACCAGAACTTTTCTGAGAGCAAACTAGTAGCACTCCTCCATTACTACGTTCATTTTGTAAGCATATTTAAGTGAAATAAAAGCAAAAATCCAACAAAATTCCTTATTCAGCAGGGTTTACCCACAAGGAATTCTTATTGTCAGCAGATTTTCTTTGACCCAGAATAAAATCTTCAAAACATTGCTTGTAGCTTTCTTGCTTATGGCAAGAATGCTAAAGTTTCAGAAAAATCTCAGGATTCTAGAAATGCTAGTTGACATACAAAAGAATAAACACAAAGGAAAAGCAAAAGATCAGAAACTGCATAAAATTCATAAAATGCATGAAATGCATAGGCCAATCAGGTCCTTTCTATATCCATTGGAGTTTTACTAGTTGTAGTTTAATCAGTGCATTCTAAAAATGTACAAAATAGAGAGCAAAATAGTACTATTAAGTGGCAATAAATACGTATAAATATATTAAATAAAGGAGAAAAAACTAATTAACAATGATATAGAAATCTCTTCCTCTGTAAGATAAGTTGCCACTTAGATAAAATTAAAGAGCTTCTTCCAAAGAAATTTCAATTTGACAGTTCTTTGAGGTGTTATTAGACTAAAGAACAATTTCTTATCCAAAACTTGCTGAAATCTGGTCTGCCTCTGTTACAAGAGAGTTACAAGTAAACTCTCTTGCAATAGAAACATATTTCAAACCATATGAAATGAGTTTGTGAATTCTGGCCCATGCCTAGAAGGCAAGTAACTCCATCACAGAACCACCACACTGTTATCATAACCACAAGTAGTAAGTGTTCATTTTCCCCAAAGCAGGACTCAACGAGTGCAGGCACCCTCAGAGGTGTTTCCAGGTCATGTCAGAAGGATATTTCTGTTGTAAGATTATAAAACTAACATTGTATCATTTAAATAAATGGAGCCTTAAACCCCTTTTTCTGTCATGAAGAGAGATAAAATGTGTAAAATGAGTAAATACCTTTTTGAAATAAGGCCCATATACAGCTGCTTTTTTTTTTCTTTTGCT
>VWZN01021656.1:74596-88296 GCA_013396955.1 Regulus satrapa | reverse complement strand
GAGAAAGAAAAAAAAAAAAAGAAAAGGGAGAAACTGGAAACTGGAGAGATAAGACACAGGTGGACCATCTAGGTTTAGACTGCAAGGCCATTCAGGAATGACTTGCTTTTTCAGCAACCAACTGAACCAGCTGTGTCTAAGAGAAAATATTTTTTGTCCTAGTAGTTCCTGAGGTGTTGCTGCCACAGCCTGAACTACCTAGTGGTCAACTTGAAATTTCCACAGTAGGACACAAGACAGAAAACATCATTATGCTGAGCTGTAAATCAACTCACATATTTTTAGGTCAGGAGGGAGACACTGAGGATAGCCTGGGTATATTATTGTTGCCTCCATTACAGATGAACAGAGCCATCAATCCTGATTTTTTCTGTGGAAATTAAATAACTTTGAAGGGATGAGTATTTTGTGTGGTGCATGTAAGGATGTAGGAGATCCTGTAAGGTGGGAGTAGGGGGATATGATGAAATGCAGAAGATAGAGGTATGGCTGATAAGGTAATTGCTCAAGAGTCAGGATAAATAAAACAGGTGCTTGAAGATCACTGCAAAGCAAAAACTCAGCAGGAATTACTGGTTTAAAAGAAGTGTGCCTAAATCATCACATTGATATGGCCACATCACAAATCAATTGATTCAGTGAATTTCATTCTCACACAACTGAAGTAATGAAAGCAGCAAACCAGGTTAAAATATTCTCTGCTCACACTCTCTTGTATTGTATAAAAGAAGGAAATACTGCTGGAGAAATAGGAACAATACCAAAAGAAGTGGTCAATAAATTCAGAGTGACTGAGCAGATTGGATGATTGAAGAACGTGGTAATGGTATGTGGAACATTTCTTTTGTCAGTCGCTGATGCAAACCTGGATCAAGTCGAGAACGACAAAAACTGGTGACCATATGAGAAATGAGTCAGTGCTGTTGGTATTCATGTTAGCGAAAATGCCGCGATGATTGACAATAATTGGAACTCTTGTTAACATTATCAGCAGAGAGGGAAACCATGGTCTAAGCAGACATAAAGGTTGATTGCTCCTCTCCTCTGAAAGCAGAAAAAGCCCTGTTAAATAATAGACAAGGCAGACACTGTTGATTGTGTCTCTGCTCAGAGTATAAAGAAGTTTGCCCAGGTTTTTTGCAGCCTATTCTGCACCTTTAAATAGCCCTATAATAATTTTAATTTAGGGTTGCAAAGAAAAATTAAGATGCCTCAGAAGTGAGTACATCAAGCATCATGAAGAAGTTGCTCTCTTGCTCTTACTCCTTAAGTAGGTAGAAACTTCCATTGCCTTCTTGGCCCTGTTCTGAAGAACTTAAGAAAGTAACCTTTCATGTTAATTCCTTTAAAACTCTAACTTTGAAAACCTGGTGTTTAAAATGTTTGACAAGTATTGGAACCTTCTACTTGATGAACATATACTTGTAATTACTGTCAAATTTGAGTATCTTCTAAAAACTTCTCTTTTCCATTTTATACTGTAAGGCCATTGTGTAAAAAAGACTCAATATATGATAGAAACAGTAAATCAAACTCCAAATAAAACATGTGCCCCTGAAGATCTGACAGAGGAGGAAAATATATTGGAAGCTTGACTCTCATTCACATTTGACCCTTTTCATCTACACTGAAAATGAAGAGCCCAGACATTTCCTTTTTTACTGTTTGGTCTTTCTCAGCTCTTGAAATCAGGAGAATTGGTGTTAACAACAGTATTCTAAACATTTGAGAGGAAAATATTACTTTTGTAGTAGATAGGAACTCTTTTAAATTCAGACATAGGTCTTAAATTGGAGCTGAGGTTCAGTTTTAGTCCCATTTATCCATCAAACACAATGACACATTTCTGTTTTAAGGACCACTTGATTTTTACTAGCATTTTGTAACAAAAAAGCCAGCATTCCTTTCTTCTATAAAATATGCTCTGATGGCCTAAGTTATGACTCTGTCTGCTGTTCAAGCATGTCTGAAATTGTACTTTGTCCATGGCCAAGTGTCTCCTCAATCCTGCTTTGTGCTGTCACAGCAGGAACAGAGGCTGAGTGTACAAGGTTTAGGTGATTTTGCTACTGACAGCAAACTCGGTAATACCAGGCCAGCTTCCTTCTACTTCAAAGAGGTGTTCACAAGGACCACTTCCAGTTCTCTGGGGTGGCAGCATTTATGGCTCTACAGGCTTCTCAAAGAGGTAAAGAGTGCCATACCAAGCCTCTTCAGCTTGCTCCTGCTATCACAGATGGTGTAAAATTACAACGTAATGAAAAGTTCTTTGGCATGAACAAAGACCTTTTGTTCAACAAGTTCAAATGTGAAGTGTTAAAAAGAGAGGGTGGAACATAAGGAGTCAAAGCATCACTGCAGTGATACAGAGACCAGAGTCTGATTTCTGTTATAGCAGTGCAAAATAGGAGAGGACCGTACAAGGCAAAGGATACATTGCGGAGCCAAAGAATCAGCATCATGAGGAACAAAACCAAAGCATAATCCAAGAATGAGAAACACCAAAGACATATCAAAAGTTATCTAAAAAAACTAGCAAGCAAAAATTAAAATTTGCAGTACAGTAAATTTACATTTGCAGTAAAATGTATGGTCTGAGTTTTACTTACAGAAAAAATAATAAAAATGGAAGGAGGCAAATCTAAGGGCAGCCAGAATGATAAAAAGACTCAAGGGTCTTATATATTCAGAAAGGTTAGAAAAAGTAGCTCTGTATTGTTTTGGATAAAAAGATCTTATGAGTGACTTCAATGAGTTAATGAAACTCTAAAGGGACTAACAGACATGCAGGAATGGTATTTGAGCTAGTGTCAAATGCAAGCTCAAGGGGACAAAAAAATATGCCAGAAAAAAGCCTTACAATGAAACTTTCCAGGTAAAATATCTTTTACTAAGAGCAAAATACCACAGATGTCAATTACCGCAAATAGCTTAAATACTTTAAAAATGAAAGGAAAACACTTTGGAAAGTGATGGTGGATGAAATCAGTATTTCTGAAAATGGAGAGATTACCATAAAAGTTTGAGTTGAGGTCTTATTTAGCTTCATGGGAAGACGTGATGTAGAATTAAGTTTTCCCCTCTGGGTTAGATGAGAAATTAACAGTGGATTGAGGAATGTCCTTTGAACTTGGGTTCTCAACACCCTACAACATCACCTCACCCCCAGTGTGCTCCATCAAGCCAATGTGCAGCAACCCAACGAAACATCAGACTGGGAGAATTAATTGCAACGTCAATCCCTGGCTGCCCCTTCAGATTCTTCCCTGTTTTAAATTGTCACTTCATTACTCATCTGCGTGCTCCCTCACAGCTCATCCATGCACCACCTTCACCCTCTGGCACCAGCTGGGTCATGGGACACTCAGTGGGCACTTTCCTCCTCCTCCCCTCCTTCTCTCTGAGAGGGAAACAGGCTGTGGTGGCACAGCAGCACACATGTCACCAGCACCTTCCCCCCAAGGTGTGCAATGTGACACTGATACCCCTGTCAGAGGGACTGACAGCTGTGAACAACCACCATGTCAGCCCATCACAAACTGGAGCAGGTAGGAGAGGAAAGGCTCATACTAAACACCAAACTCAAAAAAGAAAAAAAGAAAAAAAAAAAACAAAACCCAAAACAGCAAAAAAACCAACCCACACCCAAACCCCNAAACCCCAAAAAAACCAACCAACCAACCAACCAAACAAACAAACAAAACCCCAAAAACAAAACAACAAAAAAACAACCCACACCCAAACCCAAAAAAATACAAACTGTGAGACAAAAATTGTGTTAAAATGGATATAAGGAAACCTCGGAACCTAAGGGGCAAAAATCCTCACAGGGTTTCACATCACCTCCCAAATGAAGACATCCTGAGTGTGCAATTGCTCTTAAAACTTCCTACAGTGAAACCAGCAGGGAATAACAATGAGTGTATAAAATCAACAGTGTTGTCCAAATAAATTTATTCCAAACCATATTAATTATATTTCAATCAAGGGGCATGACTACAGATTAGAAGTGTAGGCTGATGGGGACCCAAATTTCTGTATAAATCCTTCTGCCTGCTTCAGAGTACTGACTTTCTACACAAATGCAGACACCTATACCTTTAAGGTGATATTATTATGGGCATTATTGTCAACATTTATAACACTGTAGATATGCCTTCAAATATACATTTATCCTTAGCTAAAAGTACTCTAACATTTTATCCCAAAAAGGGTATTTATTGGCATTTCTGACATCAAAATTAATTACCATGATACACTTGCTTGTATTGGCTTAACTCTGGGAAGATTATATAGTTTAGGATTTAGATATTTGAACTTTTGCATATATAAGTGATAAGGAAAGGTTACATAGAATAGAGAAGCCATTCAGTACCAGTTTTTCAAGAGGAAGGCAGTATCTCAAGATATGATGCAAGAAGAGGATATTTTACATCCAGTTAGGCAGGGAAGCCAAGATGAATGGGTTAAAATTTGCCATGGATCCAAAGCAATGGATTTTCTTAACCCCTTAAGGGCTCAAACTGCACCTGGAAGAAAAAGCAATTATGTAATGAAGAGGAAAAGAGAAAATATTTCCTGAACTGGCTTGCCTGCAACAAGGTGCAGATTCCTCTGTGGTCTGCAGGGAGAAGCTGAGCTCCCCAGCTTGCTCTTTGACCACACCCGAAATAAAAACTAAAGGATATTTTGGGGAATAAGAAAACACAGCAGCTCAGATAATGTCCCAGGCAGTATATTCATTACAGGCTCATCAGAGTGGATGCCTGCAATAGGAAGATTAAATACCCATTTACCAGCATCAGAGGAGAGTTTGGTTTTATAATGTATTGTCCCCTATTCCCCGTGAGGCTGCTTTGTTTGATAAAATGCTGAGTGTGGTGTAAAAATATCCCTCTCTCTGTAATTTGCACTCCTCTCCATTTAAAGCTATTCTTGCTGCAAACGAGAATTGAAAGCTGCTAAAATTAAGTGGTGTCAGTTCTCAATGACACTTTAATGATAGAGCGCTCAGCAAATGAGATGAGAATGAATTCCAGCTTCTCTGCTAAAGATAGTAACCAGCACTAAACAGTATAATGCTCCAACTGGGCTACACTTCACCTGCTTCATTCATATTTAGTAGAACTGAAATAGGGAAACTATAATTAAAATGCTCATAAAAAAAAAAAAAAAAGCTAATTTCTAATAGAGATGGCAGGAAACAACTGAAGCTTATAAAGTCAAAGCACAGCCCTTCTTTGTCACTTCTGTACTGCCCCAGAGGCCACTGCTGACCACAGGGTAGGTGTGGGGCTGTGAAATACTTTAGTCCCTGCAGAAATTGCTGCTCCCAGCAAGTTTGGTACAAGCCTACTTATCTAACCCAGGCACAAGGAAAATGAAAACTGGGAAATCCTGCTCAGTTTTGGGCTAAATGACACCACTGCCTCACAAAAATCATTCAAGCAAATAAAACCCCAACACATAAACCTTTTCTGTCTCTCAGTATTATAATAATTGGACCTTCAAGGGCGTCCACCCAACCTCCCACACAGATCTTCACCGCTGCGAACATGTGGCTTCTCTACTGCTAAGAAATGACAACTTCAAAGCATGTCAACTGGGTACTGTCACATCTGTGACCTCCTCATGCCACTTCTGTGTTGCAAAGGTGTTTCATGATGGGACAATAATTCTCTGAAAAAAGAAAAAAAGAAAAATTCTTTTCTCAGGGCTTCTGAGAATGGCGCAGCAATGGGAGGTTCTGGTGCAGAGGGAAAGACGAGCACGTGAAGTTGGACACAAAGATCCTGGTGCTGCTGGAAATTTATTTGGAGCCTGGGAAGAGCCATCTCTGCCTTTTCTTCTGCCCCGTGTGTCATGGACTCACGGTCTGCATTTACTTTATATCTCTTTCTACAAACTGCTGTGGAAGAGAAGTAGATTGTTTCCACCCCTTGACAAAAGTAGAGTTATTGTTGTATAATGCTATGTCATTCAGTTGAATAACCAAGCCTGTCAAGCACGTGAATGGAAGATAAATATTAAGGCATGCAAAGTATAAAAAGCATTCATAATGGAGAGAGAAGTATTTATCACTATTGGAAGTTTTTAGGGGACTTACAATTATGAAAGCCTTCATGTAACAAGGTGATTTAAGGTTTCAAAATTCACTGCAAGTACTTGCAGGATATTCCATATGATTAGAATGGAGATGGGGCCATTTGCAATGAATGACAACATAATCTTTATACCTCATATTAATATTAGGTTTTCTTCACAAATAAAATATATTTTATGGATAAATGATCCTTCAAATACTGTACAAAGTTTTAAAATAATATGCTAGCACTACTTGCCCACCCTTATCCTGATGAAATCATACTGAATCTTACCTACAAATTCTTCTTGTGATGCACTCTAACAATGCACTGCAGAGAATTCCTCATTTCTCAATTTCACATGGCAACAGCAACAACAAAAAAATACAAAAAAGAAAAAAGCTTTTGCATTTCACAACAGAACATATCAAGAGCTGTGTAAGTGTCTAGGAGTTGTAAAACTGGTGGCCTAATGGGCTGAGGGCAGGTGAAATGGTCATGCCTGAATGAGAACAATAATTCCACATATATCTCTGTGTTTCTTCCTATACAAGGTTCCTATCCTGGCTGTACAAGTACCAACTTGACAGGAACTGTCAAAAGCTTCTTAAAATGAGCCATCTTGACTATTCTTGCCACTGTTTGCAGATCAGACAGCACTGTGTATATGGTTTTTACACAATATGTTTGTGTGTCTTCTGTTCTGCATGCAGCTGAAAACATCTGTATTCTTCCTAAAAGGGTTGTGTGACTTTGGGCAGTCTTCATTCAGGTGCAGGCAGTTCACAAGCCTCCCTTTCTGCCTTCCTGGCTCAGCTTTCCTTCAGAGAAACAGGTTTTTATGGCTTAATGGCATAACCAAAGGAGACATGAGAAAGCTTCAACTGTTGCATGACAGTCACCTTTCTATGTCTTACTTGAGCATGATTATGGTAGGGGGGAAAAAAGCTAACAAAAGGTTCAATTACCACTCCTGCTATTAATTTAGCAGGAAAAAGACCTAGATTTAATATTGTGATATTTAGATTATGATTACACATCCAGTCTTGCCCTTCGGGATTCAGACTGATATGGGAACATGAAATGGGGGGGAGGGGGGTGTGTGATAGCTCCAGATCACCAATCACCCCAGCTGAACTGATAAGGAAGTTTAATGAAGGTAAATGCATGCACATCAAGATGTGGTGTTTGTTCCTGTTGTTTGTGGAACCAAGGAGGCAGAAAAGGGATGAAGTGAATCCCCACACCAGTGATTTAAGCCTTTCTGGCTTTTTTGAGCCCAGGTTGGTCTTCTGGTTGTGTCCAAAAGTGTCCCTTCACCCACTGGGAGATTTAGAGGAAAGCACCGGCTTGCTGGCACTCTGAGTAAGGGAAGTTGGAAGGGGCTGAGTGAAAAATGAATGATGCTTTCTCTTCTCAGAGGATCCCAGCTTGGGAATGGGAGGCAGGAGGGAAAGGGCACTCTTACTCTTACTCTGGAGACTACTTATCCTCTGACAATTTTTTTGCAACTATGCCTGCTGATGGAAAAGTGGATCCTAGAGCACAAATCTTCCCTGCACATAGGGCACACTTCCTTTGTCTCTCAGCCAGACCAACATCCTTCAGTTTTCTGTCATGTGAGAGTTACTTGAAAATCCTGTGAGATATGCAAGATGTGAGATCACCTGCAAGATCCCCCAGGAGGCTGAAGCACCTTAGAAAGGTAATAGGCAAAAGAAAATAAAAAAATACCCCATCAAATAAACAAACAAACAAACTCCCCCCCCCCAAAAAAAAAAAAAACCCAAAAAAACCCAAACCACCAAAAAACCCCCAACCAACCAAACAAAAACAAAAACAAAAACAAAAACAAAAACAAAAACAAAAACAAAAAAAAAAAGAGAGAGAAAATGGAAAAGAGAAAAACCACCCACCTCTACCTATCAAAGTAGTTTTACAGAGCTTTGGAAACAGCAAGACAAAATAAATATTGAGTGAGAAGGAAAAAAGCCAGTATTGCATCAAATACTTGCCCCAGGTCCTACAACAGCAAAAATGAGGTGACATGCAGCCGTACATGAGTGGACAACATGTCAGCTGCACAGAGGGTCTCTTCATCGTCACACATGTCCCCTAACTGGCAGTTTACCCCTTCAGACACAATGTTAAGAGACACAGGAAGAATGTTCTCTTTTTGAAAAGTGTCACATAAAGTAGCTTACCAGCCTGGTTGGCAGAAAATCATATTTTCTGATATCTGATGTCACATTTTATTAGATTTAGGATACTATTATCCTACTTACTTAGGGGTTTAAAAGTATCCTTTTTATAGCTAATGCCACAGGTAGAATGTTAAACTATAGACATTTTGCAATAAAGGACTAGACTGTTCCTTACACACATCTGGTATTTTTTGCCCCAAACAATGCAATAGCTGTTCAGTATTTTTTATCCTTCTTTTTTTGTATCCTTGCACATTTGTCCTCAGTTCATCCACTAAAGTATCAGAGAATCTGGTTAGAGTCTGCAAAACTCTGGAGTTGTAATTCGTAACTCTTTTAATATATTTTAACGAGTTATGATTATTTAACACTCTTAACACAGTTTAATCTTAACTCCAGTGCTCAGAGCAGTTGTCCTTTCAGTTCAAACAGCAGAATTTGCTGTAGTCCTTGGCAGTAGTTTCCACTTGCTAGCAAATAAAATTTACAGTATACATGCTTTAATTCATGGGATTATATCAGTTCTGATTTATCCCTTTGCATTTATGTAGTAAGGTTGTATCCTGATTTCAGTTATCAGGGGACTTTCAAACAAACCCTGTTATTGAATCAAAGTCTCTTAAAAGTCTTCAAGCAAAATTTTGACTATTGGTAATAGAGAGTTTTCAATTGACAGAGGTTTCAAGTTCTATAAATTTTAATATAAATAATGTTTTCTGAATATATTCGTGCTCCTCTTTAAGCAACAAAATCTGTGTATATTAAAGGACAGAATTTAATTCAAGTCATCAAGAAAATTAATAATTTTGATCAAAGGATTTTTTTTTTTCCTGTTCTGTTCTGGAGGAAAGACTTATTTGCTTGTGTGGCATTTGTCTTATTTGAATACATGAGAATTATCATTACCCACATTAAAATATAAATATAACTTTTCTATATCAGTGTTCCAATGTCTAGTGATTAAACCATAGCTTTTTATCCCTAATGAGTCTCTACATCTTTAATTACTTATCAGAGTAGTAATATATTGATAGTAAAATGTTACTGATAGGTGTCCAGCTGGAGAGCAGGTTCTTGGAGAATGGGAGAAAGCAAGTGGGAAAATGCCCAAATTTGTGTCACTCTTGCCTTGTTCACACAGCTCTGCTTCAGTCATAGCTGTTGATACAATGGAGTGATGGGAAAAGAGAACGCTGATTAAATATTAATATTTACTAACAGTCAATAGCAGGAGTTTGACAGGGATTTTTCAGCTTTCTTTACATAACAAAAGGAAACAACTCCACAGGAACTCAGGAGTAGGATTCAATTACTGAGAAAGGAAAAATGAGTTTTATAGTTTATGTTATTAGCTGCTGCAAGCTTTAAACTAAAATATCCAGCAGACAGTGTGATGCTTTCAGTAAGGAGGAAGGAAAAGATACCAGTGTCATTCTCTTTAATGATTTACAGAACTTCCTCCAAACAGACCTGCACAATTCCCATTCCATTGATCTGAAACACTCAAGAATTTAATATATAAAATAAGAGACCTTCAAAGAAAATTTAGATACAACTTTAGGGCTCTGCATCTGAGTAGAAAAGTTGTTCTCACCACCAAACTGAACCAATAAGGCTGTGTGCTCTGGGAGTCACTGCCCTGGATCAGCTTTGGTCTGGTGGCTCAAATGCATCGGTGGTAGCAAAAGATCTCAAGGCAT
Organism: Regulus satrapa; assembly: GCA_013396955.1. Taxonomy (NCBI): domain Eukaryota; kingdom Metazoa; phylum Chordata; class Aves; order Passeriformes; family Regulidae; genus Regulus; species Regulus satrapa. The sequence goes on along the minus strand of VWZN01021656.1, from coordinate 78,309 downwards.
ATTTGGCAGGAGGGAGGACACTACCCTCAATTCCCTTGGCAGAGCAAAAAATATTTCCCTGTTTTTGTTGGGCAAATCTCCTAAGGTAACCTGCTAGCTGGCACCAAATTACTCCCTAAAGCAGAAATAGTTTTGTGAGATATTTCCAAACAGACACTTTTGATGCAATTTATAATCCTTTAGAATAAAAGACACATTTGAACAAGGTCAACTCAAAGACTGCTGAATAAAACCCCACTGTGGGGCTTTGATAAACCACAGAATCACTCTGTGCTTTATCAGTAGGAATTCATAAACATATTTTTAATTTTTCGTGCTCTCTTTCACAGTTTATCATTCCTTGGGGTAATTCCATTAAAAAACTATCTTGTCACCTGCACAGAAAATACTTTTTTTTTCTCTTTTATGAACGATGTGTCAAACCAATACTTCAACTGTACTACTGATACTTCTTACTCATTATTATGAGTATTTTAAATTTTTAAAAGTAAAATATTTTCTGTATTTTGTAAAGTTATTAATTCACCAAAACACAGCCACAGATTCTGTTTTTTCCCTTATTTTTAAAATCTCTGGATTTAAAGTTTTTCCACCTTTATGGAGGGTAATTTTGACATTTCTGTAAAATATTTCTTTGAATCACTCTATCTCTTTTATTGAAAAAAGAAAAAGGCAACCAGCTTCATATTTAGATCTACAACTGACCTTTAGGATTGGTCTCCTTAGTGTACATTTTAGTAGGCATAATTGTGTTAAAATATGAATTAATTTGGCAGTGGTCTTCCCTGCATAGCCTGGATTATTTTAAGAAGATGAATGTAACCTTCAGCTGTGTTCTGTAGAGGTTTTATTTCAGAGCTTTTCACTGTGATTTGAGATTGAAAGCTTACCAATATTTGAAGAATGCCATTGAGCACTAGGCTGGATTTGTTTGTCTCCTGAACTCATTCAATTAAGAAAATAATCCATTATGGAAAATCTTGATTAAAAGTTGGCTTATTCTCCCATTTGATTAAAATTCAGCATTACACTGAATCAATTGTTCAGTACTTCTGCGAAACCTGTATCAACTGCAGGCAGAAGACAAATTGCTATGTTGCTCTTGCATCTTACTCACCTTTTCTGTCCTCTGATTATAAAATCTACTGGAGAACAATAAACATGTTCTAATATTGTGGTTTCACTTGGTCCTTGACCTTATTCCGTAGCAGAGGGAGAGATGCCATGACAGCCCAAGGGGACTTGGGAGTGGAAGGATTTCCTTGGCCAGAGGCTTTAGATCCAGAGTCCCTATCCTGTCCCAGGATGGAGATTGTGGAAGAATTTATTCCTGCTGTAAACTTCATGAGTTTCTTAGCCTTCTGAGCCCTGAATAAAATCTTCAGGATTTAGTCCTTTGCATATTTCCACAATGACATCAGCAAACAAGGCTAATCTCGCCTGCCAACAAAATGGTTTTATAACTCCATACTAAATCCCTAATTAAAAGTGCCACCTCGAAAACTCTGTAACAAACAAAGCAGCTGAGGTTGGGCTGCAACCTGACAGCTGTGGGACTGGAGAGGGCAGGCTCTTCATTCCCAAACTTACCTCTAAACCTCTTTCTCCTTGCCTGTGCCCCGCTCTACAAGAGGCAACTGTGCAGCCACTCTGATTGCTGTGTGATTTCAGCGGGTCAAGTCCCAGTCCTGGCTAAATCAGTGGCAAAGATAAAAATCCTGTTGATTTCAGTATGCCTTCAAATGTGGCAACAACAAACAGCAACAACAACAACAACAACAAATCAGTAATCAAACACTAGTAAGTTTGCTTTCCAGTGTATTTTCATTTCCAGTTTCCCTGTCCTTTGGCAAATGTGACAGTTTGCAGCAATTGGGAATCATAACTCAGGAAGATTTTCCTGACATTAAAAAATGGTTTAAACAAATAGTACTGTGGTTTTCAATCAAAACTTCATGGAGAAGCTTTTCCAATTTATTCTTACGCTATGAATAATTCCTGTTACTATTTCTTTTAAAAAATAAAACCATTTTCCCTGGTTTTCACATAGAGTAAGTTTTGCTAAATAAAATTGAACTCTGGTATTGAAGCAGCTAATTTGCAACATCACAACTTGATCACCAGGACTGATTTTTAAATTGTGGGGTTTTTTTTTTCTTTATGGACTTTCCCAAGGCTGAGGATATTACCAGCAAAACATAATGTTAGCTATCCAAAATAGTGGTTTATCTTATTATTTGATGAAGACACAAGAGAGAATAACTGACAGAAACACTGAAAAAGATCTTTGCTTCAAAATTGTAATGCTTAATCTCTTCACTGGCAAAAGAATGTTGAAAAAATTACTTCAGAAACAGCCCAAAATAATGCATGGGAAATAAGCTTTAGGACAGTCACTTATTGGGCATGGATATCTTGAGTCTAATATTACTTCCAGTCACAATTATTAACTGGAATTAAATACTTGCAAAATTTAGAGGAAACCCTATTGTTTTACCTGGCTGAGAGACTGAGAGGTGAGAGTGAAATTAATGTGCATAAATAACGTGAAGCTAAGCCCACTGGAAATAGGATAGTTACTAAAATAACTCTGAGGTCAGTATTTGTGATGAAAACAGACAAGATTTATGGAAAAGTAATTCAATCAAATAATCTGGAGCGGGTCAGAAGCATTTCATTCTAATGCAGTGTTTTAAAATCTATAGACATTGTGCAATTAAATGAAGAGCATAAGCAAGCCATAGATTGCTGCTGGAGAGAAGAGAATAAAAGAAAAAACTGAAGCAAAAGAAAATGTCATCTGGAGAAGATCTCATTTTGGAAACCTACAATATGTTGATTGATAGGACTAGCATTTTTCAAGCTCTGTCACAGCTGAAGTATAAAGCTGTCAGTGCATATGATAATGATGGATGCTCTAAAACATGCAAATAGCATGAAAAATCATTTCTCACATAATTTTGGAAGATGAGAGGAGTTGTGAACTGAGGGGAGAGGGGAGAGTAGGTCAAGCTTAACATTCAGCCAAGAGGAAGAGGCAGCCGCCTCGCCACTGCTGGAGTTGTTAATTACTACGCAAGTGAAACAATGAGTTATGCCGGCCTTCTGCAAATTTTCCCACAGAACTGTGATTGTGCCGGGCAGAGGGAGAGGGGCAGAGGCACAGCTCTGGATCTGAGCACAATGGGGAGCTCCCCCGGAACAAATCCATGCCGAAGGAAAGCTGCTCCAGGGGCTCCCGTGCTCTCAGGGATGCACTGCTTTGAGGACGTCCTGTGTATTTCAGAGGTGACATTTACAGTACACCATCAATATTGGGGGTGTTTCAGGTAATTAGCCATTTTTATAAACGCTGAAGTACAGTAAAACCCAGTGTAAGCATTAGGAATGTAAATGAGTACCATCCCGAGGCTGATCCAGCTCCAAGCACTGAACTATCACTCACTGCCCCCATATTTGTGGTGCTTTTTGTTTTCTGGACCGGGCAGAGGTTGCTCATGCTTCCAGCTGAGTTTCACCTCTTGTGCATATGCATGTGCTTGCATGTACCAAAGTTCACAAGAACCAACAAAGCTGTAGGTGTAACCTCAAATTTGCTGGATTTATTTTAATTTGTTTTGCATTTTTGAGGAAAATAATGTTTTAACCAACTCTGGTGAAAAAGAAATATACATTAAAGCTGTTTTTTCTTTCTTACTTAGTTATAACGATGC
>VWZN01021656.1:49463-60618 GCA_013396955.1 Regulus satrapa | reverse complement strand
TATATATTTGGCATTGTTTCTTCTATTTCTTCTCCTCTCTATTTTTTTTTCCCCACCCTCTTTTTAAAATAGAGCATTTGGTACATCATATTTTTTGCTCTACTCTTTTTGGTTTGGTTGAGTGATGTGAACTGACTAATACTTTACAGAGGTTAGCCGTGAATCATTCACTGCAAATAAAAGGCAAGGCACGCAAATGTTCCTATGCATGTTCTTCTCAATTATATTTCTGAGGACGTTCACTTGATTTTGATATCCATTCAGCATTACATATTTGAAGTCTAGACAAGGGAAGTCTAGACATCCATAGTGCCTTGTCATGTTTTTTTACACTATTTTTAAATTTAGATGCACCGTCAAAACACAGAAGGCTATTATGCTCATTAAAATCTGGATCCTATGTTGATGTAAATATATTTAGCAGTAACTGATACCCATTGCATAAACAGAATTTTCTGAGGTCAGCTGTGCTATACAGAGGGGAACGATGAGAAATCCAAACTGAAGTGCAGGCAAGCAAACCCTGTTTTTGTGGAAAAGATCAAGAATAATGAGTAGTTCCCAATCTGTGCATACCCAGGCATCTTAAGGTCTTTTAAGAATAGGGAGAAAAGTGATATTCACATACCGCTTTTTTCCCCTTCCTTTATATAGTTTCATTACCTGGTAATAAATTAGTAAAGGCAGGAGACTTTGTTTACACACCTGAAGTCCAGGAGGATGGCAATTCCCAGAGCTACATTCTACCTGAAATGTTCAAGGACATGCAGCTGACACAGTGGGCCTCTGACTGTAAGACAGACAGCTCCAGGCACAAAGCTGCTGTATAAAACTGTCTACATCTACCTAAATTAGAACTGACAACCAGCCCTGGTTTTATAATGCTGAGTTCTCAACTTTTGGACACCAAAACCTATCCAGAAAAGGAAACNAAAAAAAATAAAACTGAAAATTTACATTGATCACACTTGAATATGATACAGTGTTTTCACTAAAAATAGAGCTTGTTAAGGACAGGAGTTAAATTTCATAGTTAACCATGGAATTAAATGTAAATAGTAATTTATTAACAAAACTCTGCATTAAATTGAACCAGCAGCTAAAACAATGAGGTTGAAGAAAGATTCTTGTAGCTGCTTTGCAGACTTTGCTGAGTTATCACTCCTATAATGAGTTCATGAAGACTAATGTTTAAAAAATAACTATGAATTTCAGACGCCAGATTTCAACCTTCTCCAGAAAGAGAATAATTTTCAGGTTCTGTCTAGTCATAATTCCCCATAAATTGGCTGGTGATTCTGAAAATGAGGACTTTCAGACAACTGATTTTATCTGTTTCACACTTACGCCATAGGAATTTGGATTGAATTTTCAAACTAGCACTTCTTTTTAAAAAATAAATATTACATAATAATTCACGAAATATCTGTTTATTAAAAATTGTCATGAAATTTGGTAGGACTAAGAACATGGACTGAAAAGCCTGACTGTATGTTTGTAAACAGAAATTACACTCTTAGAAATTTTAAAAATCAATAGAATTACTAGCTCACTTCAATAACTGAAAAATAACCTTACAGCTAATTTAGGTTGGCTTTTAAAAATTATTATTAGATTTGGCATTTTGAGGGGGCAGACATTTCTGTTTGTGCAAATGCCTTCTTTATTTACTTAGAATAAACAACAAAATGAAGAACGACTCAAGATCTCTCTCAGTTTTTGGTGGTAACAGCTCTGTCACAGCTGTTGGGTTTTTCAGGTCTGCATTATTACATCTTTGTTTATAAAATGAGCAAAAGATTCCAGGTGAAGTCTAGCATTACTCTTTGTTCTGCAACATATTTTGTTAGCAAACCCTCAGTAGTATCTAAAACAGTGTAAATCATCAGTTTTTAATCTGGCAGGAAGTAGATAGTGGCCCATTAAACTTTCGTAATTAAATTTCCCCTGCACTCCCCCATAGAACCATTATCTGAGTTTTCTAATTAACACAAGAGGAGGGAGTCAATTCAGAGTGATGGGATCTATAGCCATCCCCTTTCATTTTAATGGCCTTTAATAAACTTTTATTACTATTGATATTGATAATTATAATACACCCTTTCCTCCGCAATGTGATTCTAAGGGCCTTGTCAAAAATTGAAAAATTCTTCCTCAAACTAGGAGCATGGCAAATGTCTCTGTCCTCAAACACTTGGAATCTGGAGCCAACAACACCAGTGAGGGAAAAAAAGACAAAGCGTGGGGAGGACCGGGGTGAATGTCCTCTCTTGCACAGATTCCAGCGGGTTATGCCACGGTCCTGGTCTGCCACAGCCCTCTGCTCTCTCAGCAGAGCCTCCCCCAAACAGCCTGACACAAATGCTGAATCATGAGGTGGCTTCATGACAGACAAACATAAAGAATTATGCAGAGTTCATTTAACTTCTTTTACTTACTGCCTTAGAGAGGTCAGATACTAGAGAGGAGGATTAGCTGTTGTGACACCTAGTCCTTCCTTAGACTATTCCTTGTTGCCTTTTATATTAACTAAGCATTCTTACATGGAGCTTTTATTGGCATGTCAACACTCCTAACCTCACTACAGCCTCAGAACAGTGCGTCTCATATCTCAATGATCCTCTTTCAGGTGAGCAATTATGTGCCCATCAGCACTGCAGTGACAGAGGCTTCACAGATCAAATGAGATGCAGGCTGGAGCAGAAGGACCTCCCCTCCACAGGACTTGGAAGGGAAAAGGCACCCTGCCTTCCAAAACAGGGGGTGCTTGTGGAGTTGTGCCTTCCTTGCTGCCACCACTCGAAGTCCTCACACCATGAGGAGAGCTACGGGCTCCCATCTGCCAGCTGCACTCTGATCATCACAGAGCAGTTCTGTCTCAGGGCTCTGTGTGCACACAGAGATTGCTGACAGTCTCCCCTCGAGTCCACAGGCTTACTTTGAGCCTGAAACTCTATGTGTGGAAAGAATCACTTCTTGGATCACCACTTCTTACCGCATGCTGCCCTCAGGCATGCACAGAGTTTCAACCAGGTGAGCACGGCTACAGCTGCTCCTTCCCTGCCAACTGTGTGGGTGTCCCGCACTTCCTCTGGAGGTCTCCAGGACCAGGAGCTTTGGCCTGTGGGTGTTGGATTGTCCCAGCAAGGGGGCTGGCTTCACTGCCTGGCCATTCCAGCAGTTCCAAGAAGCCTTTCTTTCCAGCAGAGCATGGATGTCCTCTCTGGAGAAATGCCTGGTGCCCAGCTACAATTTTCCTCATCCTGGTCTCTGCACACAGGTCAGAAATACAACATCAGTACTGGGTGTTCTGGATTTTGGGGTTGTACTTTATGACTCCTCAAAGGTGATTTTGGAGAAATATTTGAAGTTGTATTTAGAAGTTAGTTGCTCTATAAATAACCAGGACTTTCTTATTGCAGGTTATGATCATAGAGATGATTAATTTGAAACACAAAAAGTTGTTTATAGGCATCAAATGCAGAAAAAATGCAGGGGAAGCACTTGAAAATGTATTTTAAATCAAGTATACTAGGAAAATTGTTTTGTTTGTTTCCAAATACAAAAGGTAAAATTGTAGTTTTAAAACCCATGATTAAAACAGATGAACTCACAGGTGAACAGTATTGCCTTATTAAAAAGGTTGCTCTATAAATAGTAAAGAGTCATTGCTTACTACCTTCAAAAGATTGGGCAGTTAATATAATTTTAAAATGTGAAGAATGTATTTCCTATAAGTATGAGAAAAATAAAAACCTTCAATTAATAACAACACTCAGCCATACCTGATGGGATCCCAAATTTAGATTTGGTAAAAAGCCATTAAACTGAATTAGAGAGCCTATTAAAGAGCCAACCTTTATTTCTGCTGTTTGAACTACTGATGTGCTAACGATCAGCATTTAAACTCAAGTTCTCCAGATGTGACCAGAAATACGTCCACAGTAATTTCTGAATGTTTGTGTGATGCTTGTGACAGAACTTTGCACGTCTCCTCCACAGGACTAAACAATCCTATTACTGAAGACAGTTAGGCAGGTAGGTATGAACTGAGTGAACGAGGAAGGAAAAGGCTTAATGAATAAGGTATGCAAAAAAATTTGGCATACGTTGTTGAAGTGATTATGAGGTCTGTGTGAAAGCAGTAGTAGGTAAATTTTGGCTGGCACAGCATATAGATACACAAGAGAAAAAACTCAGCCAACAGTGTGATCACAGGACAGGAACCAGCTGCCTGGATTTTGCCTCCTCAAAAACTAACAAGGAAAAGCATGGGGAGGGCTCCTCTGTGACTTACAGTGTTAGGGATAGAACAAAGCATGGCTGAATGGTTGGCAAACATTTGTATCTATGAGCAAAATCTGTATGAAACTCCTCTAAATATGCATTGAGACACCTTTACCACCACCCATTGCGATTACTGCAGCCAAGTCATGAGTGGGGAATCAGGTCTGCAGAGAGCCTTTGCAGAGAACACATCCAGGAGAAAAGTGGTGTGGCAACCCTGGGAATGTTTGGGTTTGGAGGGATGTGATTTTAAATCAGCAGTATCACATTTCCTTCTGTGTTTGTTTTTATTTTGTCATTCAAAGAATTTTAAATGAAGCAGATTTTCAATGAAGATATACAAATTTTATCATAGAAGTTTGCATACTAAATCAGGTTGATGACATAATCTTTCTTGAAAATATCTTCCTAGAACTGCCATAAACGAACGTTTCAAGAAGTAGGGTATCTGCCAAATTGGCACATACTCACAAATGGACTTAAACTTGCTTTTGTGACCTTGTCTGCTGATCATCTCATGTCTTAATTATGAAGGTGCAAAGTCCCCTTAAATTCTGTCCACATCAACTTCTAATTTTATAATTTTTCAAATATGATTAAACTCATCCTTCACTCTTAGTCAGCTGTGGTTTTTTCCTATGCATCCTGCATCTCCGAGTTTCAAAGATGAATTAAAAGAATGAGAAAAGGTGAACTGTAATTTCCTGAATATTATGAATATTAGCTATATTTTTCATACCATCTAGATGCAAAATATGTCTTAGAAGGTAAAAATTTATTAATTTGTATCCTTGGCACTATTGCGGCATTTCAGCCAGTGATAGTTTTGAGAAATGCAAAATCCAGCCTTGCAGAATGTTGTGGTAGAAATGATTAATTAGAAAATGTTTACCTGTTTATTCACTTATTATATGCTGTAACATATATATTAATTTGGGAATTCATTTATGGTACATATGATTGGCATATGTATATATACATTTGAATAATTACACAAAACTGATTTGCATGAAATGTGCATATATATATGTATGTATGTATGTATGTATGTATGTATGCATGTATGTAGAAGAGGAAAAGTGAAAATCAGAGAAGAAAAATGAGGATTCCAGCATCCTAGGACATAGGAATGATCAGAGGAGTATCTTTGGTAATAAGGACAGCACTATGATTTCCCATTGTTGTGTAGAGATAACTACCATTAAGCAGCAGCAAGGACAATACCTCCAGGGAACTTGAAAGGTCTAATTTCTCTGCAGACTTTTCAAAACACTGCTTTATTTCACCACACATAGATGTTTTTCCTACAGCCAACAAATCTCTTCTCTGCTTCTCTGTCACTTCCTAATCCGCTCTGTTCCTTGCATGAAGGAAGTAAAAAAGTTCTGCATGATAAAATTCCAATAACAAACATGAAATTTCATTATGTATTTCCTATTTGTTAAAATATATTTTTTTCTGTGAGTATTTGCAAATATAGATGGTAATCAGGTTCCCATTAATAGACTGCTTGACTTGAATCGGTATGTAAAATAATTTCCTAATAAGAATTTAGGCCAAGTCAGGAAGAACACTCCAAGCAAAGAAACATCTGTGATAAAAGCATCAAGCAGTCTTTCTAACCATGTACCAAGTTCAAGGTGTCTGATAAGCCACCTGGCTATCCCTACACACTCTGATAACCCCAAGCTGGTGGTACAATGTTCAGCCAGGGAAGGTCTTGTTGCTGGGCACTGAGCTGATAGGCTTATGGCTCTTTCTGCTACAAGACGCAAGAATATTGGAATATTACGAAGGCAAAGCAAGCCATGAGCATGGACATCTTAATAAGGAAGGCTGGCAGCAATCAAAAACTTTTATTTTTTTCTCACAGCTTATTATTGTGCACCAAGTGTGTGATCTACTTGCTCAAGTACAGCTGTCCTTGGTGTTCAGGGTCTCTCACAAATCCAGATCTATTGGATATGATCAGTGATCTTATCAAAATTTTCTGGCTTTATCTATGCATTGTGGCTTCTGGTCCTAATCTATTCATTGTTAAGGCTAATTTAATGCTTCCATTCTTCCTTTGAATGTGAGACTTTTTCTCTCTGCTCTTAATGCTCCTGTTTCCATGTATGAACAAGGACTTCCAATAACTTCTGCAGATGAGCCAGGTTCCTGCCTGGTTTCTGGATGTAATTGTTGCCCTCTTCTCCTCTGGGCTTGCTTAGGTGGACTACCAGTGTGCTGGTGACTCCTGTGCCAGGCCTGGGAGCAGCCTGGAAGGGGTTATTTGGGGTCTCCCTGCCCCTCATTGTCTATCCCTGCCCCTCTGTGTGTGTTCAGGGCTCAAAAAACATAAAATGCATTTTACTCTCAGCTTATAACAAATTGTACTTTATTCTCAATGCTACATAAGTTTTGGGGGGAAGCCTGCAGTGAGCTGACTAGCATGAGAAGGGTCCCTCTTTAATGTGTTTCACTGCTGTTCCCCTGTTGAAGTGGAGATTTCTGTAGTGTAAATATGAACTGGGGAATATTCCAGAAAAGCAATGGCCACTCACCTTAATGGCAGTCAAATGAAAAAGAAGCTATTCTGTGATGTGATGGTAACACAGCACAAGGTAAAGAACAGGTAGGTAACAGATATGGAAAGGTGCTTCAGAATTTGGCTCCCGATAGTGGGTTGCAATAGATGTGGGTTATTAATGAATCTGCAACTTTTTACTGTCTGTCTGGTTTTAAATCTCATTTGAAATTGTGTTCTCCTAGCACCATGAATTATTAGAAATTAAAGAACTGAATAATAAAAGCAGCATTCCCTTTTTGTTCAGGTTATTCATCCCAACAGTTAACTTTGTGTACAGTCAGTTTTACTGTTTTCTCATGACCAGTCCATATTCCAATGTTCGTATGAGTTGTGGTTGAAATGGGAATTACAAAGATCTAGTATAGAATTTTACATACTGCTACTGCACTGTAAATGCTCTCCATGGGAAATTCTGGTCTGTCTGTTTGAAGTGTTATTATGGCATACCAGCAAATTTTGATCACCCTGGATTATCTATTTTCTCCAAATAGGAAAAGGGAATAGAAAAACATTTTATAAAACTGGAATACAACCCAAAAGCATTAGTAGGTTTATGCAGGGACAGGTATGGATTTGGATTTATTTTGTGTAACCAGAATACATTTCTACTGGTGGAATTATCTTCCAGTTTTCATTTTTCATCTTCTAAAGATTATGTTTCAATGTTGCTTTGTTATTTTAATTCTTTGTTTCACTGTTACGGAAACTTTGGAATTTGTGCGTATTGGATGTGGAAGTCAGACATGGATCCCCAAAATAACACTGAAGAGACACTGTGATTTTCAAATTTCAGATTATTTGAAATTTGAAATGACAATTTAATAATGACCAAAAGACATTGTGGCACAAACCTGGTTGGAGACATTTTAGAAAATTATTAAATCTGGCTTGGACAGCAGTGAATGCATAGAATGGGAATATGCCTCAAAGCAAAAATATTGTAGAGACACTAACAAATTTAAGGCCTTTTAGAAGTCGGGGGTAAGGGAAAAAAAGAAAAAAAGGATAACTGTTAAAAGATATTAACACATATTTTCTTGATTTAGAGGGAAAAAATAGGAAAAAAAGGAAAAGTCATCTCAATGTGGACTGATTGACAATATGCAGATGACTGACCTCTATATTCTTACAAATACATTTAGTTGATTTGGAGTGAATTTGGTTCATTTAGATACAATTTTTTTTTATGTCATTGATGGACAACATCTGTACATTTTACCTCTTTTAAAAACCTGAGGCTGTAGCTTGTTTTGGCTGAGAAACAATTTCCAAACTGGATGCAGTTGCCTATGAAGTCTGGCATGGAGCCACGTCCCACCTTTGGGAAGGACATCTTTCATAGCCCTGCTTCTTCATAACCTTATTGCCATTGAAAAGTAATGACAAGTGCTGTGAAATGGCCAGTGTAAACAGCAGTATTCCTCCTCAATCGGCCCATGCCATGGACTGTGTTGCTTCTTTCAGTTCTTAGCAGAACTCCCTATAGACTCTAATAAAGATTTAGCTAAAAAAAAATTAAAACTCTGATATAATATGATCACTTGCCAACTATGAGAATTTTTTCTTTTTATTTTCTGTTTTTTGTGGGGTTTATTTGTTTGGGGTTTTCTGTTTTTTGGGGGGTTTTTTTGGGGTTTTTTTTCTTAGTTGTTGTTTTGAATTGGTGAATTTTAATGTGGGGTTGTTTTTAAGGTTTTTTGGGTTTTTTTGTTTATTTGTTTGTTTGTTTTTTGTTTGGTTTTTTGTTTGTTTGTTTTGGGGTTTTTTTGTGAGGGAATAGTAAAAAAAAAAATTCCATAGAAATTAATTGTAGAAATTCTGGATTGCACTTCTGCATTATTTGTGACAATTTTCTTCACTCCCTCCTGTCATTACTTATACTTTTCTCTATTATTGAAGTGTCAAGAAAACAGTTGTACATACAGGATGAAACACCATGAAGAGTGTATTATGTTCTGTTAGGGTTAAATTTATAGTGGGCAGCAGATGACAGCTGAATTTGAAAAAAAAAATTGATTGGTTTTCATACAAAATTTTCCATGGAGAATAAATTTTAACTAAGATGTAGCTAGGCTATTTTTACAGAATTTCTGATTTGTGGGCTACATGTCACTGTGATTTGCAACAGGGAATTCAGGATTGCAGTAATACTGTTTTGATTACGAAACCAAAGTTTTAGTTTAACCTTGAGTGATGTTGTATTGGATAGGATAAAGAAGTTCCCTATTTTTGTGGGTTTAAAGATGTATTGACATTTTGGGATCTGGATGAGAACAGATAAACATCCATCTTAAAAAAGCAGAGTTAGAAATAAATAACTTTGTAATGGAGTAACAGGGATGCAGCTATGATGAGAAATATATGCCCTTCAGCTTCTAATTAGAGACAAAGAAAAAATGCTGGTAACATGTGGGTAAACATCCTGAAATTCTGAAAAATCCTTTTTCAGAATTATTGATTATTTATTACTGGACTTCTCCTCAATCATTGACATTCCTGTACAACAAGAACCACTAGTGGTTACGTGGAAGGTACAACCAATGCTGCATTGAAGCCATAACTCATTCAGGTGTTAACTACGTTAAATAGTTTTGGTAGTTCTGGGACTTGTTCTTTACCAACTAAGAGGAAAATCAGATCTCCAATCACAGGATTACTGTAAGAAAAAGGAAATTAAATCTGTAGAACAGCTAGAAGAATAAGCATAAGAAATGCATCAAAAAGAGAACCTTGGCGGACTCAGAAATTTTATGGTTTTTTCATTATGGGGAAACTTCACTCATCCATATTTGTCTTTTACAAAGGATTATGAATTGAGGACTACAACTCCATAAAATTTATATTTTGTCATCTGGTTTGATTGGTGGAATTGCGTTATTGAGAAGGATTCTGAGATCACATTAGCCAGGAAAGAGTAATGCACTACACCCACTGAAGAACAATACATGTTCTTATCTACTCAGGCAGGCAATCAATTCTCTAGTGCATATATCAATACAGGCTGGGAGTCCAGTATTGGCAGATTGTGAGGATGAGGTCTTGATACCAGCTTTACCAGCAATGATTGCCACAGATGAATTCACTGCAGGTTAAACAAATAAGCAAACAAACAAGCAAACAAACAAACATGGATAAAAAATCCCCACAAGTGATTAATTCTCTATCACTGTGAATTTATTTCCATAATATGATAATATAAAAGCTCCTCTCAAACTCACAAGTTCAGGCCGTGAATGATCCACTTTTTAATTGTAACATAAGAGAATGTATTTTTTTAAAAATATTCAACACTGAGAAATGTCTTTTAATATTATTCCAAACAGGAAGGTCCTAAACCTCTTCCAAACCAAACATTCAGGTAACATTTCCAAATACCTTTTATGGACTTCAGTGCCAAAGAAAGCATCAGAACTCATGGGAGGAGCCTCAATTCTGCTTCTGCTTGACCAGAAACACAGAAGGTTCTTGAATACTTTGATGAGACATCCAACTAAGAGACAGCCCAGAAAGCACCAAGTACCTCATAATTGTTCTGCTGTCCTAGATTCAGAGGCATTTCCATATTTTCAATTATCTAAAACTATCATAATATGACTGGTGATTTTAGATTATTTTAGATAGTACAACCATAGTTTTTTTTTAGTTAACACTTAACAAGTAATTGTTCTGTGCAGGATGAGATACTTCTAACACAATGAAATAATGTAGAGAAACACAGGTCTGGTGTGCCAGGAAAGAGGCCTTGAAGAATTGGGAACACAAGAAGATGATGCAAGCATGCCAAAGTTTGGCACTGGACACCCCAAGGCTAGGAGAAACTTCTGTCACCAACCATCAGTGACAGAGATACTGACCTAGAACTGTCCTGAATGTGTTTCGGGGGTAACAGAGAGAAAGAAATAGTATCCAATATAGATAAAATGCACTCTATTTAGTAAGGCTATATGCGATGTAGAGTTTCAGCACAAAATGTAAAAGCAAAACAGCAAACATTTCAACACAGTCCCAAGGGGATTCCCAAGTGAGGAAGAATAAACTACCAAAATAACTCCCTGTTCATCCCCAGGAAGGACCCATGATGCTGGTCACTCACTGCATCCACACACACACCAGGCTGCAGCCACTGACCCTAGGACCCAAAGGAGCCATGGAAAGGGTGAGCACAGCACCAGGAAAATTGGAGGATTCTAGGAAATGTGGATAACTATTTAACATCATAATTTAATTTTTTTTTCGTATTTAGTATCCTTCCTTCCTTCCTTCCTTCCTTCCTTCCTTCCTTCCTTCCTTCCTTCC
>VWZN01021656.1:6985-49361 GCA_013396955.1 Regulus satrapa | reverse complement strand
AAATTAATTTTTTTTTTTCTTTCTAGTTACTTTCCTTCCTTCCTTCCTTCCTTCCTTCCTTCCTTCCTTCCTTCCTTCCTTCCTTCCTTCCTTCCTTCCCTTTTCCTCTGCTTTCTTTCTCTCTTTCTGTAAGAACTGAACTAACACACTGACAACAATTGTTTGATCAGACTGCCAGGATTTCAGTTGTGCTCATAATAAAGCCTTGGCTTTACATGTCCATTCTTCCCATAGTGAGATTTTGTTGTTACGAACATCCCAATATGTTGCAGGCTCTGAACTATATTTGCACCAAGCCTGAGATGTGTGGGGCTAGAGAAGGAACACAATTCCTTGGTGCCTGGGAAAGCAGGTGGCTGAGGCACCCGTAAAGCTGAGGAGGTGCCAGGCCGGGAGCAGCTCTGGAGCGTGAACTGCCGGGAGCCTGTGGGGAATACGGGTCTGGCTGGAGGTGCTGACATTGCACCCCAGGCCATTTTTGACCTGAACTACAAAGGAGGGGAGAGCATGTGTCACATTTTCCCTGAGCCCTCAGCCTCGCCCTTATTGATGGGAAGGTCAGGAGGGTTTAGTAATAGCCATTCATCCACAGGCATGGTCAGCCTGTCTACATGGACGAACTCTAAAGCTGATTTCATCAAACCAATGGAAACAACCATCTCAGAATTACTTTCCTTTTCAGCAGAGGTTTGCTTTGGCCTATTTTTCCTTTAGATTGTAAGATGGTAAAAAGAAGACAGGATACTAGGTCACAGTCTACTTTGCTGTGTACCACAGACAATCCTTTCTCAACCCACCCTTTCTGGATTTGTGCTTCGGATCAGCACATGATTTTGCTACATTTGTAAAAGACATGATGGAGGAACGTCAGCTCTGTTTTTCCCGATAGCCTCCTTTACTTGTTTTCTGAAGCTTAGTAGCCTGCTGGGGAGAAATTCAGCTTATTTGCTGCTGTCTAAGAGTTTATAAAGCTCCCTGATTTGGCCTTCACCTCTCATATCATAACCACTTGAGTGCAACACAAAGACTGTATTAATAGCTCTCTTGGTGAGCTTCTGTCTAATGCAGGACTACAAGATCTCCCAGTTACTGCCCAGGACTTTGCAGCCCACCATCATAGCAGGGAAGGTAAACAGCAGCCCTGTGAGCATACAGAGGAGGCTTCTGCATCCCTTCCAAACACAAACACGAGGATTTTGTAAGTGAGAGTGTTTGCACAGCACAGTGATGCTGGGTGGGCTGGGGAAGGAGGAGAGCTGTTCAGATTTAACAAAGGGTTAATACCAGGAACCAGAATTAAAGTAAAGCAATAATATAAGTGTTTTATTTCCATTATCTGGGAGATTTCTTTTGGATAACTCTAAACTGACATAGTTATTACACAGCACACCACATCATAATACATATTAGAACTACATGCTGGGGGTTGAAAATTAACAAGAAAAAAAATTCATCGAAGAATGAGTCAGAAATAAACCATTTCAAGACATAAAATACAAATTAGCTCAGAGAATTAGTCTGAGAATAAATTTTCGCAGGAAAGGTTATTTTTCCTGATTTATAAGGGGTTTACAAGAAACCTGCAGCTTGCCATTGGAGAAATGAAGTCTTCTTGCAGCTTTACATTGTTTTGCCACCACTTTCATAATACTTGTTTGTGTTTTTTAAGGGGGGAAAATGTACAGCGAGGTGGAACGGTTATTGACCAGATTGATCATGGGAACAAATCTGCCGGTGGTAACCTTGTTTAATGATATGTTGCTGGGCTCAGCACCTTGCTGAGGCTGTGATTCTTCACCGGCTGGGCCCGCATGATGGATCACGGTAGGAGGCTGATGGTGCAATCACTCACTGGCAGCCACTGACACCTGCACCAGCCTGACACCCGTCCCCTCTGGATGTATCAGCCAGCCTGCTCAGCCTACTGGGAGACACGGCTGTTCCACCAAACAGCGAACAAAAGTTCTTTATCTACCTTGCAACTTCCCCTGTAGGACACTGCCTTCTTGTCTTTTCTTTTTATTCCAGCTCCATCTGCAATTCTGTCACTTCTTTGTATCTGCTGCTGGCTTAGTAGCATTCTACTCCACGGCTGACAGACAAAACAAAACTAAGCAGCCACTAAAATCTAGAAGTGAAAAGAAAAAAAAAAAAAAAAAAGGACAGGAAGGGAAGGATTGCATGGCAAAAGTATGAAAGCAGTATTTCCTCACTGAAAATCTCTTACCTGTTTGTGAGTATTCTGTTAGAAATAAAATTGCTTTCTCTGAGTATGGGAACTGCTGTCTCTGGGTATGGTGGAACTCACATTCTTTGTGCACCATTATTTTACAGAGAAAACCCTTACTTTGTCCTCCTTATATTGAATATTGAGCACAACAGTTTCCCAGTAAAAATTAAGAGCAGTAAAATGAGTAACAACCCTTTTGCAGACAGTTCCTTTCCTCTCTTTTCCTCAAGACAAATCTGAAAGCTAATTTATGCAGCACTATTTCAGACTCAAACCTTTAATATCACAAATGCATGACCAAGTCAGCTTCCTCTAAAAGCAGTTACATATGGATATACATACTCATGGGCACTATCTGTACTGTACACCAGCCAAGATCCACTCCTAGCTCATTGGTTGGGATTTTTAATAATTTGCCACTTTTATAATACAAATCGCATGTAATGATATACAACCACTTAAAGGGAAACATTTTAAAATATATCTAGCCTATGAAATAATGAATTCAATTGATTGTGTCTTCTAGTCCCCTTTCTTGTGGGGTTGATGAACTTTTTTTGGGGAAAAAAACACTTTATGACAGGCCATTATTATGATAAAAAAGTAATTATCTAGCCAAGGAGGGTTTAGCACACAGTTTCCCAATCTCTAATTTTGTATAAAGGCCTCTTCATTAGCTCACAGCACAAATCTGTGCAGCTTCTTAGAAAAAGAATGGGAACACCACTTCAGCTACCATGTTTCTTAATTGCGCATAGACTGGTCCTACAAATTGCACACATCTGTCTTTTCAAGTCACTGTAAATTCAAATATATACTGTCTCATGCTAGCAGGGCCTGCACAGCCATTGTAGGGGCCAGATGGAGCAGCATGGCAGTGCAAACGCAGGCTGCTCACCAGAACATTGCTGCTCCCCTTTCTCCCCTTTTTTATTCTAGGTAAAAAAACCCCCTACATTACAGATCTTCTCAGTTTCCTTTTGTTCTTTAAAACGAGCAGGGGTTCAGCTGTGCCCTGAATCCTTGTGAAACCACATACTATCTCTCTCTCTCCCCACCCCTGCTCTACAGGTGCCCTGCACGAGTAAAAGATAATTACTTTCTGAGGCTCTGAATAGAACATCCTCTTTGAACCTTGTAGTCACTAAACTGCGCTTTGGAAACACTTGGGCTACCCTGACTTATGTCCCCAAATCAAAATTCCATACAGTGTAGGGTAGGGGATGAAGAGAGAAGGCTGTATCCTCATGTGGATCCCAAACAGCTCTCAGGTAAGTGTTGGTCTATTCTCTTTGAGCCCGCAACTGCAAAAACACAGAAAATCAGAACCAGTCATCTTAGTTTTCTTTAAAATATGACCTCCCCAAACAATTCTATTATTGGCCTTTAAGAAGCCATTAGAAAATAAAAAACAATAAATTTCTCCTCCTAGTAAACATAGTTGCTGCCATAATTGCACACATAAGCCCCCACAAGTACACACACAGAGAAAGCATAGCTGGGCACCATTTAATTGATCACCATGCTCCCAATTCCTTCCCCTCCTTTCGGGATAGCAATTGCTGTATGCAGCTGCTAAGACAATGAAAATGCTTTTCCAGCTGCAGCATCTGGCTCTTTGGCAGACTCATTTAGTAGTTGTGTTGGCAGCTTTGAATTTGCCTCTGGGTCTATCATATGTTTATAAAGGCAATGGACTGTCAACCTACGCTCACGTGTGTGCCTGCGTGTCTGTCTGTGTTTCTTGTCTCTGTTTACTCCTGTTATTTGGCTGTGTTTCTTCACAGAAAATAAGCACTAAACACAGAGAAAACCAAAGAAATCACCCCCTGATCTTTTACCTAGGCATACAACTCTACTTCTTCAACTCTTGCCATGCTTCTTCCAATACACATCCGATTCGTTGCATCGAGGACAACTCGTTAGACAAATTCCGTGTGTTTTACAAGGAAACTGTGTCTTTATATGTGCACATATACAAATCATCTCTTTGTGACTAAGACCCTTAATGCAGTGATATCATAATAAATGGAAGGGGACATTTTTCATGTTACAATAATAAATGAGGTGTTAAAGGAATATCCTGATACGTGAGCATTTTATAACTACTGCTTGTTGCTTGGTGGCAGCTGTAAAGCAGGGCTCACTGAATTAGCTATGATGTACTACTCCAGGGTGATGTTAATTATTCTACAGTGGTAAGCATTTTTTAAGTACCTGCTTCACATTTTCTCATGTTTAGGTATAACACACTTGCAAAGGCAGGGTTCAAACCACAGTTAAGTAAGCAAATGTTTAAGTGGAACATATTCTAAAATGCTGCAAGACAGGTGAGGTCCAGGGGAAGAACTGAAGTTTGGGATGATTTTGTTATCTTGACTTCATATTTTAAAAAATAAACAGCAAAACTCATTTGTGCAAGCACACGTTATACAGAAATCGTGTCTGCACACAAATATATACACTAATATATGGACATGTAGGCTAATACTTTTCTTCCCTATTAAAAAGATCTCAAACATAAAGCAAAAAATACTCCTCTATTAAATAAAAGTGATCTTTCCAAATTTTCGAGGGTGTAAAAGTGGGTAGACACTTGCTGGTGTTGCAATCATTCAATAAAATTATCTACAAATTAATTAAATGTGCACACTGTAGCACAGTAGATTCTAAAATGAGTGCTGAAGAATTTAACCTTCTTGTTTGTTATCAGTATTGAAAAAAACAAACAAACAAACAAAAAAACCCCAACTCAAAACCAACCCCACACAAAAATATATAAGGATTATTTTTAAAGCAATTTGTAGTAGAAAGCATTTTTCACAATTTCCTTTATTGATGTAGAATACACAGCTTCCTCGCTTCCGTATTTCAAGGCAGCTTTGTCCAGAGAAATTAAATGGGGGTTGGGGAGAGTATATAGGGTGATAAATTAGGATTCATCAATTAGTATCTGAGAGTGGCCCCTTCCAGCAAATAATTACTATAAATATGGATGTGAACTCAAATATCACAATTTAAAAGCGTCATTCCATATTATTTCGATTTGTTAATACTTCAAATCAAAATGAAGCTCTGTTTCCCCCCTCAGAATCACTTGCAATAATATTTACATGCTCATTTTGATTAAGTTTGTAAACATCCATAGAAATCTTCGGGGATCACACAGAAGTCTCAATGAAAGAAATTTTACATTTTAAAACTTGAGACCTTTTATGCAAATTATTTTGCCTTTGGCCATTTCTGGAAGAAATGAAGGAATAACACTGGTGAGATTGTTGTCATCTTTGATCGCACATCAATTAGTCAAGATCTTGAATGATCATAGGCGAAGAAACCTAAACTCTTCTCCCCAGCTGAAGAAAAATGTGTCAAAGATTCTAACTGCATAAATTATTACACTCTATCCTACAGCAATAATAGCCCCTTTAGGAAGAATTTCTGGTTACCTGTATCCTGGGAATAGAATTTTATTATGTTTTGATTTTGCATATAACAATCTACTTTATGTATATTTTATTCTGTTCTTCTGACCAGTAACACTGAAATCAGATTCATCTGAAAAGAGCAGCGCTGCACTGGAAGTGTGGGCTATCTGTCAGCACCTTCTGAGGAATAAACGAGTTGAAAGAAAAGGAAAAGTCTTTGAGTATACTGCCCACCAAAGAAGTTTGCAAACAAAACAAAGGAACAAACTCTGTGATAACCTGAAAGCCATTTCCATTATTGTGTTTTTACTCATGTAAGCAGGATCTGTCCTTCTTTCCTCTGCCTCCTGTTTTTGGAGCAGTAAGACTAAAAGCTACGTTTACCTTTTTGGGAATACAAACATTACACTGTGGGCACACAAAGTGAAATTTCTGACCAGTGCTGAAGTGGCAATCCCAGCAAAGTTTTCCCCACTCCCTACAGGTAGCATGGAATGGAGCCAGAGCGACAGGGCCCCATCTGAGCCATGCCCAGCTCCCCGGTCTGCACAAACCCACTCTATCAATCACGGCAGGATAATGCATAGTGGCTGCGCCTGTGACAAGGAATGATGGAGTGCTGAGCACAGGCCCGGCTTCGGCTGTCGCTTTGTGCATTTGTATTTCNGGTAAAGGGAGTTGGGGGGCGGAGGGAAATTGTCACGCATTTTAAAAAATATCTTAATTCGCTTTGATTATCAAACACCAACACGAGACGCAGACACGGAAAGGAACTGCAGGATACTGCGGTCCCAAATTCCATCAAGGCAACATAACTATACAAGATGTAATTTGATTAAGGGTCAGCCAATTTAATCTTGGTACCGCCTGCAAAAGCTGCAAGTTTTTGCTGCCTGTTTCTTCTCCGTTCTACCAAAGAATAAGCATCTGAATTTTACTTTATCATAAGAACAAGACAAGGAAAAAGCCAGCACTGAGTACACTCAGCATCCTTAGAGCCATAAAATATTGAAAATGAAAAGACATGTCACGGTATAACTTTTTCCAAAGGTATGCTTCACATTGTTAATTTTACAGAAGAGGCACCTGCTCATAATAATTTTTGATAAAAAAAGCTTTAAGTAAATGCACTTAAAAGATGATTAAACTAATTCTTCACTTTAAAAATCCACATATGCAGGAAATGTTTTGTCTAAAGGAAATGCTCACTGCAAAGGAGGCACTATGTTTGATTTTATAAAAAAAATACACAGCATTTAATAATATATGCTGCTCATACAAACCAAGGGGTTTTTTAAATCAAATTGTAAATACACTACAGGTATTTATTATGAAGCTGTGAAAAAGTGCTAATTAGCACAGTTAAAAAACAAATTAAACACGAGACATCATAAAGACACCCATGCAAATTTCAAGTTAAAATTGCATCAGCCTCCAAAATAATAGGGACGTTTTAATCCCTCTGAAAACAGACAGACAAAGATGAAATCCATTTTCCTTTTGTGACAGTTCATTTTTTAAAGTCTCAATATTGTTACACGTACAGGATGAAAAACTGTATTAAGAAGGGGGTACTGGAGAATACAATCTTTTATTCTCTTAATACGCTTTTGACAGCCAAGATAAAATGCTCAAACAAATCCTTTTCAGAATAAGTTTTTGGAAGGGAAAAAATACATTTTGCTTCTAAGAAGCCCTGTGGTTTCAGGAGCCGGCAACATGAGCAGCGATGCCCTTTTTCTTCGGCTGGGCTTCCTCACGGCCTGACTGAGCCAGGGCCACCTCGTGAGCGGCTTTTTTTGCGGGTTTGTAAAGCCGCAGAGTGGCTGGCGGGCAGGCGCTTTAGTTTCGGCGCCGGCCGGAGCACGGTGCGAGGCGCTGCTCTTAGTGAAGCACAAAACTTGGGGCCAGAAGCGCAAGCCGGGTGAGCCGACCCGGACCCCCGCTTGCCGGGCTTGCTGGGGGGGTGGAAGAGGGGGGGAATACCCGGCTGGCACAGCTGTTTTCAGCTGAATCCTGAAAGCAGACACGGGAAAGCAGGCAGAGCAGAGTGCTCGGGGTTTGAGGGGAGCTGGCTGCTCCCCCTGCCCCCGCCGGGGCTCTCTTTGCCCGCGGGGCGCGGCAGCATCCCGCCGCTTGCCACCCTGCCGGGCACGGAGCGAGCAGGACGGTGCCGGGCAGGTCGGACCGGAGCCGGGAGAGCCCTCCTGCCACGGCCCCTCCTCGTGAAAAACATCATTGAGCTGGAGGAGAAGCGGCGGCGCGTCCCCCGCGGGGAGGCTGTAAAGGGAGCGGCAGCCCTGGCCGCTAGTTAGAGCCCCCACCTAAACCTGGGGGGAGGGAGGAGAGCGGCAGCAGAAAGAAGCCGGGCTTCCCAAGTACCCCTTCTTAGAGGGGAGGGAGAGAGAGCAAGAGAGAGAGACAAACATCTGGGGATTGGACCATATGCTAAAGCTTTGTCTTGTCCTTCAAAGTTAGGCTGCCCTTGAAGTGATTTGTCAGGCGGCCTAACAGTGACAGGGAGAATATGTAGCGGTGGAGAGAGGGATGGAGGTGGTGGGGGGAGGCAGGGGAGAGAGGGAACCGGGTACGGACAGCGAAACAAAAAAGAAAAGAGGAAAGGGGAGGCAGCAAGTAGCAGGAAATTAAAAACAAAATAGCCTCTCTCTCTCCATCCGATGATGATTTTCATGTGAAAGACACAGGAGGGTGGAAAGAGAGGAGGAAAAGGGGGGAAGCAGCAGAGGAAGAAGGAGGGGAGAGACAAAGCCTGGTAGAGGAGAGCAGGAGATGAGAGGATGAAGCAGGAGAGCAGAGCTGATGTTGGAAGGGAAGGACTGAGAAGCAGTGGCTGCTGATGCTCTTTCTGCCGCCACCTCTTTTTTCCCTCTTCCCTTTTGCCCGCCAAGTGCTGAACTGATTAGAGTGTAATTAAGGCCATAAAACCCTCGGCTTATCCACCTGTTTATTCACTAAAGTCGCGGGCTCATCAGGCAAATTAGCTGCTTCCAGGCTGCACGTTGGGCCTAGAGCTGGCCTGATTAATGAAGTTTATTGGGAGCTGTTAAAAGCATTAACTGAAGGAAATCTCGGCAATTCGTCATATTTAAGGGATGGAAATTAAATCTCCCCATGCAAATGAGGGGAGACTCTGAAGCAGCTTCTTTTAGAGGTGACGGGGGTGAAGGCTCACAAGGGGCTCTCCCCCAGGCACAGCCCCCTGGCAGCGGGTCTGCACCCATAACTGAGCCTGCCTGGTCTCAGCAGGAGGGGCTTAACAAAAAAGAGGGGTGACAGATTTTAAGGTCCTATAGCTCTTGGTCCTTGGGGCCCCCGATGCAAGTATCAGGCCCCGAATGAGGCAATATAATGCTTTTGATCTCTTTCTGTGCTGCCTATGTGCCCGGGGCATTGCTGGTGTCGCTCATCCACACAGGGGTTTGTGAGGCAGCTTCCATGCCGGGTGGTGGTGTCCCCCTTGACCAGACAAGCCATCTCCAGTTTATTTCTGCTTTAAACGTTTTGCACTCTTCTTAGCCATTAGTCACATTATGTGGCTTCAACGCAAGTACAAAAGTCCACATAAAATTTGAAAGGCAAAACGGTTTTTTAAGCACCACTCATGACAAACCTTAAAAGTGCAACAGTAGATTCTCTAGCTGACAAACACCTGAGAGAAATATTAAGGAGAGATGGTCTAAACAGCAAGGAATCCTATCAAGAGCTGAATATTCACCAGTTTTAAAAGTGTTTCCTTCTGGCATGTCAATCTGATTTTATTTCTGACATGAATAGCATTTATCATACCCGAAACTTCATGAGCCACAGCATTTTTATATTAACAATTTATAATAAAAGAGAAATTACAAAGGGTCACAACAAGGAGTGAATGTCCTGAGAAAGGGATAATGAGAAGAAAAAGGAGGTCAAAGAAAACATCTTGGCCTTGCTATTTTTATGGAGTGTTCAGTTTACAATGTTATTATGTTTACAATTTATTTATTTTGAATATTTTCATATAAAATGAAGAAATCACTGTCATCTCATGTAAAACATATTTGTACCCAAATATTGAATTGTGAACGTGATAGGGAGGGAGAAGAGAGAAAATTTATATTTGATGTAATTCTAATTCTATATGCTTCTTTGTCTAATTATTACAAAGCTAATTATTTGTTACAATTATTGGATTAACACTTTGCTAATCAGTTTTCTTCTCCTTTGTAGAGCAGCGCCAGAGCAGTGAAATGCAAGGTGAGAACGTTGTCTGGATTTTCAACAGAAAATTAGAGTGCCATTTTCCTTATGTGCAGATTAGTTCAGCTGCTCTGTGATTTACGACCAGTACAGCATATTCTGTATCACATCCTACTACACAGCATCTTTGTTCCTACAGCGAGAATTTCCTAACTTTTTGGATGTGGAGACTATTTGCCAGTGGAAAAATGTCCCTCTCCCCTTCCCATCTCCCATCAGGAAGGTTTCACTCCTCAGACCACCTGGTGGGTCAGGTGGAACCACTCATTCTCCTCCAAACAACAGGCACAGAAACATGGATGGGTACCAGCGCAGAGCCCTGCACACACACACACACACACACACACACACACACACACACACACGAGTTTTGAATGCACTTCAGGCACAAAATAATGCATTTTTTAAACACACATGGTGCCCTTAAAACACACAACTCAGCTGTTGTCAACAGCAGAGGACTGAATCAGCTGCTACTAAACATACAAAGCAAACAAACCCAAAACTTCCTGGCATCATACAGAGCTGCATTTTTTTTATAAAAAGAGTCAATAGAGAATGCTTCTAATGCTGCATGCAGCGCAACACAGAAGGTTTCCTATTGATATTTCTAGGGAAAAGGAAGAAAAATGTTTCAATGAAAAAGCATTTCTTGTTATTAGCTACAAATCAAACCATTTCCTAGATGCAGTATTTTCTAGTTATGTGTTTAATTGCAGAAATACATAGGATAATTTTAATCAATTCATTTGTGGCTACTTTTGTTTTTTCTTTTTTTTCCTTTTTTTTTTTTTTTTTTTTTTTTTTTTTTTTTTTTTTTTTTTTTAATACCTTAAGAGCATTTGCTATAAATCTATACTAGCATAAAGTGATTTTAGTATCGGGCAATAAAATGCTTACATTTCAGGAAAAAATAAATTCTTTGGGGTTTACATGGCATGAAAAAGATCTGTCCAAGACAGTTGTTTTTTTCTGGGTTTTTTTTCCCCCAAATTATTGGATACTTCTTTTGTCTTTTCTTCTTCTTTCTTTAAAAGGTTACTTAAATGAAATTCAATTACTTGTGGAACATACTATCAAAACACTTATTTTTCTTGATTACCTGTTCCCTCAATACATTGATTTGCCCCATTATGTGGGGTCTTTTAGTTCTGCCACTAATGAGATGTGCTACTTGTAACTTTTTCTCTCTGTTTCAGGAATAGAAAAAGCTATTTAAAGAGAAATATTTAGGTGAATCGACAAAACCTTGGGACCACACTAAAACCAGGTGATATTGTTGCAGATGATATTTTTGGAAGAAATAACTGATATTATAGTGGAATATCTAGTTATAAAAGATTTTATGTGAAGAATGATAAAGCATTGCAGTGGTTAAGCATTCTCAGCTCCAACAATTGTGATTGTTTATATTGTAGGTTCCTCTTAATGAGTGATTCTGACTTTGACAGGGATGTTTTCCTCCTCACTGAAACTTCAGTTGCAAAATTTGCTTCTGGTGGACCAGTCAGGAGCAAGAAAAAAAGTCAGCAATTTAAACCTGCTCTTCAAATGCATGTACAGAACTCCTGTTATTAAAGTACAAGGACACTGAATTGCAGAGCTCAGGTTGCATAAACAGGTAAAAATCAGTATGTCTTCAAAATCACAAGACAATCAGTTGATTTTTCTTTTTACATCAATATTCACCATATATCAACTATTGGAACCGCAGCATATCAAACTCAAAATAATCTTCATTAAAACACTCAGTTGGAATTTTTCTTTCACTTGCCTGATTCAACAGTGGTGGAAGCAAGGCAAATTTTTCACAGCAGAAAACTACACCATGGCCCATTCAGATCTAAATTTAGCTCTCCGAGATCAAGAATGATCTTACAGCCAGGGCCAAATTATTCTCTTTAACTGTGCAGTGTAAAATATGTCCTAAATGATGAAGACCCTGCTCCGTCCTTGAATAAGCACAGAAGACAGGGACCTTGGTGGGAGGAGTGTGAGCTGCTGTTTTGGTCAGAACTGAGTCCTAAGTGACCTCCTGCTTTTGCATGTGGTCTACTACTGAGGCACATCAAGGTTGGAAAGGATACAATTTAACTGTAACCTAATTTTTTTTGTCTCCTGATAGTTTACTCAACTATCATTGATGCAGTTTTTGTGGCTTAATTAATTCTTTCACACTGACTCCGTCCATCTCAGTCATATATATTTGAATATTTCCTCTTATTAACATTTTACAGCATGTTTTTTTCAGCTGTGGGTAGAACCACAATGTTAATGAATGACAATTATCTTTCTTACTTATCTGAGAACTTTAATGAAGCTTCATTAAAATTGACATGATGTTACTGCAAGAGTCATATAAAACCCTTTCTTCATTTATATATATATATATTTTTTTTTTTTTTTCCCTATTAAATAGAAACCTTAACCTAGTGGAGTTTTCTGAGTAACAATTCACCAGGAATTTTTTCCTGAATAGCTTCACAAAACTGGGATCTACAGGGTAATACAGTACTGTGTCCTTTAGAGGGTTCTACTGTACCTTAGCACTTAGTTAATCCCCGCGTCAAACACACTCAAGAAAATGAAAGCTGCATGTCACATTGTCAGTGTGAGGAATTGGCTAAAGGCTTTGCATTCGATTCTGAGTCTCAGAGAAGACAATATGTACTGGGGGAAAGCAGCCTGAACAGTTTTGTCCTGAGCCACTGTAAATGTACACACGCTCTCATTTGTAGCATCATTGCCGACCACCCAAAATTGCAGTCTGAAGTGTTACAGAAGCTTAGCATCAAGGGGCATTGCATCTGACATGCTGATTAACGATAGGATCTGCACCTTAAAACTCCTTTCCATAGGCAGATTTTTTTAAAGTCCTTTAAAAAACGCTCTTGGAACCAAGGCAAAGTAACAAACAACAGGAACGCATCGTTTGTGAATTGCACATTAAACTTTAAAATTGTATTTTAAACCTGTTTCTAGATTAATATTTTGAGAATAAGAATCAAGTAATTGTCATTTTATTTTGACACATAGAATGATTTATCCTGTTTCAATACCATGTATTTCCAGGAGAGAACGAAACCCTTTTTTTCAAGTAAATCTAAATTGCAACAGCAAGTGTTGTACTGTCATTTTAATGACAGCAGTAGACTTTAAGTATGGAATGAATCAATTATTGCAAGCACAGCCCCTGTTTAAATCACTGATGGCAAACCAACCTCAGGATTATAAAATGAATCTTTGACAAGTATTCAAGGTTTCAGCATATTCTCAATAATGAGGATTAAGTACCTGCTATCTGTGAAAGAAAAGTTTTATTCACTTACTAAAGGATATGTGAGTAATCATTAAGAGAGGTCAGATTAACTGAGGTAGTTTTTAAAAAAGGGCATCCAGTACAACATCTGCTGGAAAATCAATGATAAATATGTCAATTTTTTTTTTAGAAAAAGGGAAAGATTAAGCATAAGGCAGTGTAATGGAATGACTTAATGCTCCGTTTTTAAAGAATGGAGAGGAATTATAATGACATCATAAACTATCATTATGAAACTTTTTGACATTTTCATGTCAAGGAAAAGATTCTTCTTGAATCAAGAACAAATAGTAATCTCTGCTATCCATGGGCAATTCATTCAAGTTTAAATAAATCCTGATTCTACACTGAGAGATGCTGATAAAAAAGCCTCTGGACCACTCTGGTATACACTACATATTCTCATATTTAACATTTTCACACTAAGAGAGAAATTGCATTCAAAGTTATAATCGTAGTTGAGCTCTGAAAATGGAAATATTTTTCATTTGATTATGTGTCAATAATGCATACACTTTTTGAGAAGCCTTTGTAGTAAATATTTCATATCACTTTGCTGTCTTTGCCAGTACCCAAACATTATTGCACTGCCTTTTTCTTTTTAATTTCCACAAAATAATGCAAAATTGAGAACCAATGTTATCATAATTGTAGACCAACATAATTTCATGATAGTATAAAGCATTGTGTTCTGTCATAATTTGTATTTTAATTATTAATGAAAGCCTTTGCTTTAACTGTCAGAATTTTTTATTAATGTCCTATGATATTTGCATACTCTTTGCTTTTATATAGGGGGAAAATATAGAGTGGAATATATATTTATTTCCAATATATTTATATGCTTTTTTCCCTGGAAGGTTTGCTTTTGAAAGCTTTAACAGTTGACTTCACATTGATCCAGAGACACTTTATATACACTGGGATGAGGGAATTTAAAAAAAAAAAAAAAAGAAATTATAATAACCAATAACACTGCTCTTTACAATTTTATATTCCCTTAAAATAATTGAAAGCAACTTCATATTCAAGCAAATCTCTGCTGTTTGTAACGAAATAATGTGCCTGTTTACTTGTACTGCTGTGTTTCTAGTATGCTCTTTTAGCCAAAATTATATTTATTTGTATTTGTGCTTGTGTATATTTCTTCTTGTTTATGGTACAATGTGCTGTCTCTTTGGTCCAATATGGACAGTTCAGTATTTTCATTATGCACTAAATGGTCAATTCCTTACAAATTAATTCAATATTTATCAATATTATAAACAAGTGCACGCTTTGTATTAAAATAATACATTCTGCAATAGGAATGAGAATGTTTATGGCTCTAATAGAGAAAACATAATTGCATAATTTTGCAATAACTGAATTTTAGAATTAATCAAATATAAGTAGGTACATTTGCAAAGTTAAAATTTAGATACGAGTATATTAGAAAGGAAAATTATGAAATAGTTACAGCTCAAATTACAACAAAACCATGAGAATAAGCCTTTCTTTTAAGAACATTTCTGCAAATAATAGTGGCTGTAATAATTTTGCTGTTTATCTAAGACTCTTAAGTTGTTAAATGCAAATGATTGAGCTATTGATTATGAAAATTTTGCTGTTGCTCTCAACCAAGAGTTACAGTGTTCTTTTTGTGCATTTCAGCAGTGCTTTTTCTAACTGCCCGATTTTATAATGGTTTTGAGGTAAGAGATTCAGGTCACTGGCTTGTCAGGGGACCCAGTGGTCCACGAATGGGCCCTTTCTCAGTAACCTCCTACAATTTGTTTGCAAATGATCTTAAAGAGTTGCAGAACACCCTTAGAAATAAGCATGAATCGCGATGCAGACTTTTGTAGAAAGCCAAACTGGAGGGATTCGGGAAAATGCAAGTGCATAAAACATTTCTTTCCATTGTGCAGTCAAAGTGCTGAGGTTTTGCAGTAAAAGTCTGGCATCTGGTGGTCCCGAGAAGCAATGGCATCCCGCTCCAGAAGGAAACAAGGCGGTCACGGCCTTATGGAATTAGCTCCTCAGCTTGTAGTAAACTAATTATTTCCACCGTGTGCTTAAGCAAGGATTCCTGAATTCAGAACCTGAAGGGTTCTGAAGGACCCCTCAGTATTCATTGCTACCACTTGGGTTTTGGTTTCACCCCAGAATTTCTGCATTTCTTCCCAAAGAAGGAAATAATTACACATATCCAGAACTGTGAGGAGCTTTGAAATGCCAAATAATGCCCCGTCCAACCCTCAGCAGAAGACAGGGGAGGAGACTTACTGCCATTTCCCACCAGCAGTGCTTGGGGACTGAAAAATAATTAGGAGGCCAAGACCCAAGAGTGCCATTCCAGGAAAGGAGAATTTCTTCTATTCTCTAAAGAACCACAACAATATTTTCCCACAAAACCGTATTTATGAAGAAAACATTCCTTCCCATGTTCCTCTAAGAGCACTGTCTCAGCCGAGGTTGTGGAGGTCTGGGTCTAGAAGGGGCACAGAAGCGGGGAAATAGGAGAAATATTCAGAAATATGAAGTTCATTCTCTATCTTTTCAGGTAGTGACATAATATAACCCCTGCCAACAAGTGACAAAGAATTAAAATTTTCACTTTTTTTGACCAAGAGACCCTTCCCAGCTCTGGTTACTTTAAAGAGTTATTAATCATCTTCCAAGTTATCAAGCTGTCTTTGAGTTAAAATAGTGCTTCACCTTTCCCTTCTTCATGTACCAAATGCACATTTCTAGACAATGACAAAAAGCAGGTTGATCTCCTCTCTCCAGACAGTCCCCATTCTCATTATCACCTTGCTACCTCTTCCTTGAGCTTGTTAATTTTTTAGAGCAAAGTAAAACATCTCTCTGGAACAAGGATGGCCAGAATTACATAGTGATTTACATGAGATCTCTCCTCAGTTAATATTAATGGCATGGATTCTCTGTCTTTATGGAAAACACAGCTCTGGATGTAGTCTTGCATTTTCCATGGCTACAATATTAACAAGTTTACAGCTCTGCATGACCAAATTGCATCCATAGGTTCTCTTCATCTCATAATATTCCCAAAGAAACTTCATTAATAATCTTCCTTCAGCCTTCTCTTCAATATTACCTGATGCTGTCACTCTTCACCTGTCTTATATATTCCCTCAAAAAATGGAGTCTTTCCTAAGTTATTATTTTTTATTAATCTGTCAGACTTCTGATTGCTTTACTGAAGTTCAGATGGATTATATCTCCAGGATCTCCCTTTTCCTGAAACCAAAAACAGGTATCATTCTCTCTTTACATTTACCTCCATTTTAAAATAATTATTATTCTCTTAAAAATTAGGGATAAAGGATTAGACAAAAAAAGAAAGGGACCAAAATTCTCACCAAATTTCTACTGCTGCCTTTTAAGCACAGGCACATTATCCGTTCTTTATCTGTCTGGTGCAACACAGAAAACAGATGCAGTCTAATACTTGATACCATGGTTTTATCCCAGACACCAAATCTTGCAACTAAGCCCTCTTACTTGAGCCCATTCAAGACTTTGGGGTTGTATTTTTCAGTGCATACATTTTAAGCCTTTTCAAAATGTAATTGAGCCTGACTTTTGACAATGCTTATATTATTATTACACTTTTGGACTTGTAAGCCAGGGGTTATTTTGCTGATCTCTTTTCATATCTTGTACTTTGCG
Organism: Regulus satrapa; assembly: GCA_013396955.1. Lineage (NCBI taxonomy): Eukaryota > Metazoa > Chordata > Aves > Passeriformes > Regulidae > Regulus > Regulus satrapa. The sequence continues at coordinate 32,452 of VWZN01021656.1, read as the reverse complement.
TGTTTTGTCTGGTGCCTTTTCAAGGTTATTATTTATCCAGTTGGAAAGTTTCTTCCCTTGAGCTGCAAAAAAAGTTCTAGGTAATACTAGAAACCTTGACATAATGACATGCCAGATCTCTTCCATATCCAAGTCCCTCAGCTTCCCTGCAGACCTGTTTTTTTTTTTTCTTTTCCTTTTTTTTTTTTCCTAAATAAAATGGAAGGACATTTAAGGATGCCTCAGAACAGAGTATTTATTAAACACACTTTTCTAGTGCAATTCTGTTTGTAAAAAGAGCAACCTGAAAGAAAGCAAAACAACACAAGTAGTTAGGCATTTGCATGCTGCATTTTTCCTGTACTTTGTACAGTGTCCAAGCAGCTTCTCAGGGAAGGATAATAATCATTTATGTATGTCAAGTACATAGAACCACTTTGAGGACAATAAAAATGAGTAACATTGAAGTGCTGCTCTTTCACCGAGCATAAAGAATAGGCTGACCTATGCAACACTTCAAGGGTCTTACAGATATGTGCCGTGCTTGTACAATAAAGGAGAGAGGGGGAAAAAAAAAGAAACCCAAAAACAACCAGCACAAAAAACTTATTGTTATTTTTAAATTTTCATTTCCAGAGGGTGCAGGGTTCCAGAGGGTAAAGGAACAGGCAAATGATTGTATCCCTTTCAGCAAAGAGGCAGTTAGGGCTTTTTCAACATGGAATAGTACTGAGCTGAGACTGTCTGATACACCAAAAACAAAGGAAAACTCTTCAGGCAGCAACTTTGACTTCCAAGTAACTTGTAGAGTGACACCTGTATTTAGGCTTCACCAGTCCTGCTTTCTACAGAGCAATCATCACCACTCCTGCTGCTGGAATATTTCCATTTTCTATGTCCAGTCCCACTCTTTTCCTTTCTTCCATGCCTTGATTCCCAGATAGTGCTCTCCCCAAAATTATAAGACCCTTTCTTTGTTCCTCTCATGCCTTTCCCTTCCCCAGGTATGTTTTCACACCAAGAACTCCAGGAATAACACTGCTTCCTATGAGCAAGAGAGTTCAGTGCTATTCCAACTCCTTTCCTGGTCTGTAGCACTTCCCCTACAAGCACAGGAAGGAGCAGGAGAGGCCAGAGAAGGGAGCTAGAGGATATATATACGTATAGGGTGGAAAGCATGCATCATTCACAGAAGTGGCTGAGAGCTGCAGCTCTGCCTGTGCAGGACTAGTGTCTCCTCGTAAGTACAGGAATGGCCACTCCTCTGTGCTCAGATCAGGGCAGACACAGCTGCCTGGGGCCCTTCCATCTCCTGTCTGCTGTCCCTTTCCTCCATCAGCCTTCAAAATGAGACATTGAGAAATTCAGGAGATTCCACTACAGAGAAGCACCCCAATGTAGCCAGAAATATAAAAGTAGAGAACAGAACAATGTTATCTGACAGACATTTGCCTTTCCCTTCTACCACTAAGCATTTCCTGTAGTAGAAAGAGAAAACAAAATCTTCAAAGTCATGATAGTTTATAAAAATACTTCTGTTGCTTACCAAGACAACCTAAGACATTTCCAACACTTCTTTTTGCAGATGGTTTCTGATACAGAATTGTGCTTGATGCAGAGACCAGCATGAATTCTCAAGGCATTGTGCAAGCCACAAGGGCTGGGATCAAGTCTCATCTCTCAGTATATTTGCAGAGGATGCCTGCCATTGTCAGTCTTGTCAACTATCATGGTCTCTTTGCTTTTTACCCTGTGCTTACCCCATCTCCTCTTTCATTAAAAAAACGTGAAAGTTTCTGTCCTTGTGGATTTGCAAAGGGAAAACAGAATCCCCAAGGGCTTAGAAACCAGGCAGCAAATTAATACTGCCAGTACTGATTATTCTTTGAGATTCTATTATTTTAAAGGCAGTCTCCTGACTTTCAGGGCCTGATTCGTGGCTTCTGAACTGTAAAGTTCAGCCATCCTTGCACTTGGCAAGCATCTGGAAGTGAAATGTGTGCAACCAAGCTCTATATATAATTCTGTAAAATGAGAGCTGTTTATCTCAGTAGCTGAAATATTCATTATTGAAAATAAGCATTTCAACATTCAGAGGGTGAATCATGTGGGCTGAGAATAACAATGATCTGGGAAATAGCAAAATACTCACATGTTTCTACAGTGTCTTAAATGGATGCATCTGAGAGGGTCTGACCTTGCACAGGGCAGGTGGGGTGAAAGCCCCTACTGACACACTTCTGGTCTTACCTGCCCTTACTTCTGGCTTGATCTTCTCGTTTTAGCTTAGCTGCTCTTCCTGGTGGCTAGGACCACTCAGGAAGCCAGGAAGAAATTAATGCTGAGTTTTCTGAGACAGGGAAGGAAGATGAGGAAAGGGGTGAAACTGGAAAACACCAATCATTGCAATTTTTATTGTTTGATCTGTGTGTTGAGAAAATGCCTTCTGCTCCCCTTTTTAAAGAAACGCCTGTGATTTGGCCAAGCTTTCGGTTTGAGAAGTCATACCACTTCAATGTGAGCACTAAATCTTAGATTCTTCCTTTGTTTCATTTTCTTTGCCCACAGAAACGTTGCAGGTTACAGCCAGCATCCTCAAAGGGCAGTAATGTCAACTCCCTTCAGCCCAGGCCTAGAAAATGAAACTGTGCCTTCCTGGAAATGGCAATGCCAGAGCAGGAGACAATCACCACAGCTGAGAATCTGTTTCTCTGCTGACTTTGCTTCCTAGCACCAGTTCAGCAGATTAAAAGGAGCCTTCAATCTGAAATGTTGGATAAACAAAAAAATTGGCAAATGGGCATTGGAAAAATAAACAGACTAGGCCAAGGATGCAGTGGGAAATTTCCAGGTTAGGTTAGTTTTGGTTTTTTTCTGGCTAGAAGATAAAGTAAGGACAATTGGGGCAAACCATGATAGAAAACCAGATGTTCACAGGAAAGGCTAGGGTAAAGAATAGTATGTAGTAGCTGCTTGCCTCTGGCAGAGGCATTGGGTTAGTTTGAGCTGGCATGGTAAAAGGAGTCTGTTCTCTTTAAAATGCCAGCCTCCGAGGCAAAGCCAAGCTGAGCTTTTTTGCCAGCTTCAGCAATAACATTTTGACATGCAATTTCCACATTGATATGATTAATTGTTAAATCAAATAAGGAGCTGTGTGATGGAAAAGTCATTTAACTGATTTGCCAAAATGAATAAAGTATGGTCTAGTCTTGCTTACAACCAAAATGGGAAGGCATTTACTAATAAACCCAGAGGCCCCCAAAAAGTAGAAAAAAAAAATTGTTTCATAGCAAATATCTCTGTGTGCTGCCTTGGAAAACTGCTTCTGCCTCTGCTTCTACATCAACAATTCTAATTGGACTGGGCAAGGTCCTTAAAGCCATTTCCTTAACCATGGATTCTAGATGGGAGCTGAATCACTGACCCATCACCGCTCCAGTTGCAATCCACAGGGATGAGTCTCAGAGGTTGCATGTGTCACTTAATCCTGTGCACACCAAGCAAACCAGGGCCTAAGTATCAGAAACTTCTAAATTAATTCCCTGTGTGTCTCCTTTTCTTTTTTCCACAAAATGGGACGTAACAACTTCAATCCAAAGCAAACACAAAGATAAACTAACCCAGGTTTGTAAAGTCAAATTGAAGTTGTGTGTATTCACAGCATGGGACCATATTCTGAAAATTGAGGATAAAAAGAGAGGGGGACATCTGTTTTTTCATCATGCAGCCCATGCAGTGAAGAGACAAAATTCTTGTAGAAAATACATGATCACATGATCACATGATCATGTGATTTGAGATGTGAAAGACCTGACTAAACTCTTTCCTTCAACATGGACCCCATAAAATTATTTCTTTTTTTTTCAAGGTGTATTTGGGTTAAAGTGTTTGAGTATACTGAGGACAAAAGGGGAAAGAAAAGTAAAGAAATTATTTCCATCTTTTTTCAGGAAATAACAGCACACATAAATCACAAACCTTGGTCTTCAACACTGTCATTTGACTCTGCCTTGTGGTATCCAACAACAAGGGCATTTCCCAAATGAAGCTGGAAGAAGTGCCAGTGGTTGTCACAAACACTCAGACTACCCAAGAAGTGGGTCTGCCTGTATAATTTTGCATGCTTATGCCATTGGTAGCTTTTCTGTTAAAAATCTGGGACTTATGACTAGCAAAAGAGACTGAAAAAATAAAACAGCAAAAGGAAATAATTTTAAAAGCTAATAAAAAAAGTGTCTAGTTGATGTTGATCAAGAGAATCATTAACAGTGTAGTGGGGTCTCTTCTGTACCACTTGTTTCAGAAAATGAAGAGTTGCCTTGGATCACATTTCTTCCATCCATTCACAAATGAAGGGCAGTCTGACATAAGTTGTTAGATGTGATTAGATCACATCCTAAGATGATACAGCACCAGTAAATATTTTCTAGCTTGGCATTAAAAGCTGAATTTTTTGGTAATGAGTCCATCCTTTTAAATTCTGTCATTTAAAAAATGTTTTAATACATTTTATCAAACCCATATACTTTATTAACAAGTGCTGAGGCAGAAAGGGACCTATTGATTACAGGTGATACATCTAGAAGCAATGCACAGTTTACAGTGAGTTGTCTCTCAACTGAATAATGATTCGGTCATTTACAGAGAAAATCCTTGCAAATAAAAGTCTCACACTGAGATACTCATTCTTTCTGATGGAATCCCATTGTTGAGATGGAGTTTTGTAAAGCACTTCACACAAATTTTATTGAAAGTACTGTACAGTGCTTTATGTGAAGGATATGGAAGCACATAAAATATTTTGCAGTAAATTTTGTAATGAAGGGCTGCAAATGGCTTGTTAAAGATCCCTGTGTGGATGTCGAGTTTAACAGCAAGTATTGCTAGACTAATGTATTTTTAAGCAGTTTTTGGTCAAACAAAATCTTGTCAAGAACAAGGTTCCTGAGATAAATGACTTCATTTATCATTCTAAGAATAGTATCTTGGCTGAATATGTGATTTGTCTTCTCTTAGAAGTTTTATTACCTTGTTGTAAGTTGACCAGTTCAGCAACCTGAATTTTCACAAAGTATCACTCAAAAAATCCTGAACATGAGCTAAGCAAATAATTTGCAATGAATAATTTACCTTTTTTCTGCAACTTTTGAGCAGATGCTCAGATTTATTCACTATTTCAATTTAACTTGTGAATTAACCGTAAAACTATCAGATTAGGAGGACTTGGCACTTTTTCATTGAAAACTTCAGGTAATTTAAATCCACTCAGTCCACTCAGAGAAGCTTTATGGGTCTCATGCTCGGGCTTGATTGACAATGAAATGCTAATTTAGAAAAACACTGCAAATGCAGCTCTGAAATGCCCTTTCATCAAAGCAGCCCGTAAGTGTTCTTACTTTAAAAATTGTAATGAGAAAACTTGAGGAAATTGAGGAAAGAATCTGACTTATGCAATTTGTCATTATCTAAATCTGTGGAACCTTAAGACACATGGCCTGGACCAAGAAATTAATTACTGGAATTCAAGTGAAAAGTTTTACAAAATTTTCTGCACTTCCATTAAGCATCCCCTATACATTGCTGTTAATTTCAAAAACTCTGGAAGTTACTAAAGTGTACTATGTACATGTGCTACTGAGAGTAATGTGCAAAAAGAAAGTCCAGCAAGATTTAAGACTGTGTTGCACATTCCTTCACAAATTTGAATATAGTGCTTGTGGCTGATGTTTGAATAATTTCCCAAACAATCAGAGCCTCTTTTAACAAAATGTTGCATCAGAAGCAGTATCATTGCAATTCTTGGTCTGCTCAGAAGTGTCAGGAGCCTTTTTCTGCCATGGCTCCCAGCTCAAGATGATAATTTTTGTCTCTATTAATTTTGATTAACTGAACCACAGCTATTGACTCAATTCACAGAGACAGTCAAAAAGTCATGACAGAATTTAGTGGCCATTGCTAATCTTTCTACATAAAAACCAGTGATAGTATATCCCCTAAAAAAGTTTAAGGGATCTGATATTAACCCTTGATCCTAGTCCTTTTCTCTATCTTTAGCCAGCTGGACATAAACTCTAAAAAGGGTAATTTTAAACAGTATTTACCATGATTGTTTGCCATTGAAGACAAAATCTGTGGAAGAGAAAAAGCCTAAGTGCATATAAAGGAGTCTTGGGTAGTATTGCAGACAGTCTTGTGCTGAGCACATTTATGTGTGAGCACACACAGGCAAAAGTACCCAGACTGTACTTTTAACTGCTAAGCAGTAGAAAATCTTTGCAGAGTGATCATGTACTGTTCCTGTGCTCCAGTTTGACAATGAAAACAGCTCAGGGCTGACAGGATTCTGCATCAGTCACCCCATCATGGTCATTGCATGGGAAGAGGATTTAAGAGAGCTGATCTGTCCTGTCACTCTGGGGCAATGGATAAACACACTGGGATTTTTTTAAAGCCTTCCTTTGGTCCACCTGGCATCAATCAACCCAAGTGACAAACCTCCTGACAGAACAGACAACTGCCAGCAGATGAGTGGTGTAGGTTGTTTTGTTGGTGAATTCCATACTGTGGCAGAAAAAAAGAAGGACAAGCATGAAACAAAAGCCTTAGACTTTGCAGTGAGAAAATCAAAGACCTTGGAAATTCACACCTTGAAACTGTTGTGAAGCTGATATAAACTGGAACAGAGAGATAAAGTAATATGAGATTATTCTTTGATAGGAAAACAGTGCTCATGCAGCAAGAACAAAATACTCTGGCACACAATGTAAGTGCAAAATTCCTGTTGGTGTTATCAGTAGACAAAGTCAGAGATTACAGGTAGACCACAAGCAAAACCACTGTACTTGTCCTTGGGGATCTCCAGCGAGTCTCTCAAGGCCCTGCACCTTTGAGGTCATATCTCTATCTGAATGTAGAGGTGCCTTATTTTGTCTTTAACATCAGTGAATATGATTAAACTCCTGCTGTTGTGCTAAATTTCAAAGATTGTAAAAAGTCATGGGAATTAAAAAGGTCACTGCAGTATTTCATTTCAATAGCAAATCTGTGGAATAATGTTGTACAAGTACATAGGAAATCGCTTTGAAAAGAGAACTTGTCAGTGACTTAGTTCTAGTGAAAAATAGCAGGCATTTGGAAAATGGAATTCTGCTTCCAAGAAATGGGCAGATAATCAGAAATGGGCAGAATAGAGTCCTTTCAAACATGAAAGCACAGAAAAGATGCACAATTCCCAAATATTTGTGCAACACATTATTTTATATCTACATACTTTAAAATGGCAAATTCTATTTCCATACATTATAAGCTGGTGATGAATCCTTTTTCTAGAAATATATATTCCATGGGCAGACACAGAAGACAAGACTTCTATGTAAAACAACAGAGCTGGTAAATGTTTTAAACTTGTTTGTAAAAGTCTGAACTTTAAATAAAGCTCTTCTCATTCCCTGTGTATACCTACATTTTTGAATAATCTTGTATCGAATTTCCTTCATTTTAGTCAGACACATTCCTCCTTATGAATCCATGGATCAGCATAATTTCTGCTGTTTTTCAAACTGGCTAATTCCAGTGGAGATATAGCCTGCAAATAATAGCATTTTCCTTCGGGAACAGACAAAAATGCAATTCTAACAGTGAATATAAAGACTGTGGACTTGTCCGAGGCCAGCAGGACAGAAGTCCTAACTGAACACTGCACAAAAACATGATGGCATATGAATGATCACAGTCAAATTTAAGGTTAGTGGAAACATAGCACCTTGAAACACCTGACTAATCTGGAACCAAAGAGGGCAAGACTCTAGGGTAAATTTAAACCAAAATCTTTTACCTGTCTACAGTCCTTCTGGGTTTTTAATTTAGCCTTTTTCAGAATGGCTGCATCACCAGGGAAATTTTGCTTTTAGCTTTCAAAAACACACAGTATGTTAAAAGGTTTAGGGTTTCATTCTTTGTTGGTTTGTTTTGAAAGGCTTACAGGCAGCCCACCTGAATAACAGAAGTATACCCCTTACAAAAAGGCCATAATCTTGTGAGATTTTAATAAGTGATGCCAGAGTATGAGACGTTAAATTCTTCTGGACATGTCTCCAGAATTTTTAGCAAAGGACAAAACATTTTCTTTTCTTTCAGGAGTCTCTGCTAACATTTACCAAATGCACAAATGAAAGGAGAAGATTGACTAACAAAAATTTTAGGCAATCTCAAGATAAAAAGGTGCCTATGTGGAAGACAGCAAAATTAAAAGCTGTTTACTATTTTTGAAAGTTGATATTTCTCTGATGTTAAAATTCAATAGCTAATTTATAATTTTTTACAGAACAGTAGATTATTTCAGGCTCTTCCAGCAATCTGGACAATAGAGAAATCTAAGAGGAATGCTTAGCAGGCTACTTTTGTTGAATAGCCATCATGCACAGAAAAAATGCAACCTTGTTATCATTTTTACACATCACCTATGCACTTTGATGACAATGGACACAGAACTGATGTTATCAGACCTTGAGGAATAAATTAATGCTATGGAATACACACTGGCACAAAACAAAAGGGAAAGTAAATTAATCTTCTCACTCTGTGAGAGGTGAAACAGAATCCTTAAAATAAGAAGAGATCCAGCCCCTACTATTTTTTAAAATTTTTATTTACCCAAACAAAACCTGAATGCTTTTCAGGTTACAATATCACTGTCACCTTCTCCACTGAGCTGGCCCAGACTATGAGTGTATGAGGGGACATAGGCAACATAGAGAGCCTCTTTTCACCAGTGAGGAAATAAGCCCTCTGTCATTTGGAAATTAAATCTTCCCCTGTCCCAGCACGGATACCCAAGAGCTGCTTTGTGCAGTAGCACTAACATGTTTCAATAACTATTTTTGTGGCACTCTCCTGCGTGTGGGAGAAGGTGTCCTTGAGAGCACTGGCGAGTTTTGGCCAGGCAGTGCACACAGATGCACAGGGACAGGTGTGCCCGTGCTCTGGCCATGCTGCCCGGTGGCTGGAGGCCAGCCAGCTCTCCTCAGGGCTCCGTGCAGTGGCCACACTGTCACGCTGAGCTCCAGCAGCTCGCCATGCCTCCGGCAGCCTGTGCTCTTGGGACAGCTGATCCGAAAGCCTCAAAGTGATCACAGAAGTCCACACACTCCATCTTACCAACTCCAAAGCCCAGAAAAGTGCAGGAGTTTTTTTCTGCCATGCTAAGTCAAGCTAGACCATCCAAACTACATTTCCCTTAGCTGGAACCCTGCAGCAAGTGGCTGGTGGCACTGGGTCTCCTGGCACAAATCCCAGTCCTGCTTCCTTAGACTGTGGTGCACCCAGGCACCCTGTGACAGGATGGGCAAAAGTGCTGATCTGCTACCCTGGCAGTACTGACAACATCAAGACACTGCACTCTTCATCCTCACGAGACTTTTGCTGTCACTTACCGGGGTAGCAATCTCAAGGCAATGCAAAATGTAGCCAGAAAGCATCTTGGTAGGGGCAGGCAGCTTTTCTCTTGCTTAATTCTGCTATATAAAACAATGCCTGGAAGAGTAGCTCCACTTCTCCCATGGAAACTGGTTGAGAAAATCGGGGTTGTTCAGGCTGGAGAAGGGAAAGCTCCTGGGAGAGCTTACAGCACCTTCCAGTGCCTAAAGGCATTTGGAAGAAATCTGGACAGTTGACAAGGGCTTGCAGTAATAGAACAAGGGGGAATGGCTTTAAACTGAAAGGGAGCAGGATTAGATTATATATTAGAAGGAAATCCTTTGCTGTGAGGGGGCTGGAACAGGGGTTGCCCAGAGAAACCATGGATGCCCCATCCCTAGAAGTGTTTAAGGACAGGTTGGATGGAGCTCTGAGAAACTTTGTCTAATGCAAGGTGTCCCTGCCTATGGTATTAAAATACTGAATTTTGAGATACTCTGTTGTTAGGTTGTTTTCCAATGAAGAAACAGCCATTTATGCATAATTTTTTAAAATACAATTTTCATGCCATAATGAGGTTCCTTGATAAGTTCATGGAAGGGGCTCCACCAAGCCTTTTGAAACACTAAATAAACCTAGTAAGAGCCAGCATCAAATTCTTATAATTATGATAAAAAGCATGTTAAGTTCAGGTTTGTGAAAGCTTTTGAGAAAATCGAGGAGAAAAATCAATGCTGAGATCTTGCTTTTATGCATTTTACTGGTAATTGGGTCATTAGAAGTAACAGCAAAAGAACTAAGAATTGCACATGATTATTCTGCACAGACAGCAATATCCAAGACTGGAAGTAACGTCTTCACCTTGAACTTAGTGAAGACTGTTGAGAGGCTCAAGTATTTTGTTGGAGGTGTGCAAAGGTAAAAACTGAGGTAAGGAGGTACATTTTCAAAGGATTGAGAAAATCCAACAATTAAAATTGAGTTTATTACACCAATCTTTGTGCTTCTGAATTCAAATTCACTTCCTGCACATATTCCTCAAATCCAGCCTACAATGTATAAATTTTTCAAGATATTTCTAACATCAACTTCAAAGAAAATTTGTGGAAAGCCTAGGAAAGGAAATAAACACAGGCAAAAAAAAGTATATCAAATATTCAAACTAGTTATTTGACAATTTTCCACTTTCAAAAATCATCAGCTTATGAGGACTTCAATATCTTGTGTTTCACAATATCAATATCACAAATACCTCAGTATCACAAACTATCTTGAGAGAAAAGATAATGCTTTCTATTTATTGAATATACTGTGGAGGACATGGAAGGAATGACATCTAGAAGACACCTCTTTGGCCTGGAATCTTTTCTCTAGCCTTCTGTAAAAAAAGTCATTTAAATCCTTGCTACAGAATACTTTTAAAGCAATATGAAAACAATTAAGACCTTTCTATTGCTGTGATTTGTCCTGTGCAATTCCTCATTGAAAAATTGTCATGTCAACTTTGACAGTTTTCCTTAAATAAGGAAATTTACTATTAGCCAGAAAGGCCACAAAGTCTACACTTCTCTTTCTGCAGCAGCTGCAACGCTTGGAGTAGGCTGTACCATATGAATTTTAACAGCAGTAAACTGAGACCTAGAGCACATTAATTTTCCAATAATGCCTGCAGAGTACGTGTGTGTATCTCTGTTTCCCAAAGGGCCACTAATCTGAGGAGCAGAGATAAGCATCTTGCCCAAGGCCAAGTAGCAAACCAGTGGCAGAAATGGGGAAAGCACCTGGAGAATTTTGTTTCACAGACCCTTATTTTAACACCCAGGCCACCCTCCACCTTCTTACTTCAACACTGGTGAAAGAACTGCTCAGATCTAATTTGAGATAGGGTAAGACTATAAGAGCATGACCATGTTAAGAACCTCTATTTTCTTTGTTATACTGCATTTTCAGGGGCATGCTACTCCTACAGTGGTTTACATTTTAAAGAGGAACTGGCATAAAACTAAACCTTTTAAATTGGTTGAAATGTTGCTGTTCCCTGGGTGTTAACAAGAAACATTTTCTTGTTAAAGAAACTACATACATTTTAGCATAGCTGCATGAAAACAGAAAGACCTTGCTCCCACACTGATTGACTGAGCATCTTGTTAATCATTGCAGTGTGTATCATTAATTCATTATTCAGCTGTGATGTTTTCCCTGTGACAGCTTAAAATATATAGTGAGTGAATATTTACTGAGTACAAAGTACTTTCAGATTATAATATTTTATCATGGTAAAGAAAGCTCTAAACCAACATGATTTGACACATAAGATGTGGCAAAAAGTTGAGGAACAACAGCCACCACTATAAATATTTATAGACATACCTAAAGTCTTATATAAAGTTCATCCTGTTAAAGGACATGTTTTATGTTGTACAATTCCTCTTAGAATATCAATCTAATAAGCACCAAATGAGGCTGAAGACAATGCTGTTATAAAAAATGGAGAAAAATGATTAAAATGTGATAATTATACTGACAGTTTATATGCTCAATCTAATCAACCAAGCTCCCAATTTGTCATAATGTACACTCACTCATACATTATTGCTTAATTATAGCAACACTTCTATTTCGAAAGGCTGTCAATCATGCAAATGCCTATCATTTTTCTCTATTTGCATGTAAGAGATATATTTTTAGTTCAGTTCCAAAGCCCTCTGTGAACCTGAATTAACCCCAGCTCTTTCTTTTTGTTTGCAATGCTCATCCCTGTTTATTCACTGTTTGCTGTCTGTGGTAGTTTGTGCTGCGTGATTTGCTGCTTTACAGCTCATCTGCTGCCAAAAGGATTTTTGAATCTCATCTCTGTTTCTGAACCATGGTCTCAGTGATCTATATGTTCTTAGGAGCTGCAAACCTGAGCTTGAACTATTCAGGTTTGATGTGGATAAAATTGTCAGACAATCTTGTCTTCTGTTCTGGATTTGTCTTATTAGTCCTGCAGGGATGGGAAGAGGGAAAAGAATCTTCCCTTTCTTCCACAGGTAGCCCTGCCAAAATAAGTGGGACTGGTTCTGGGCTCAAGTGTTTAAGGACAGGTTAAAATATATCCTTTATAAAGGATTAATTTATCCTTTATAAAGACATCCTAGCATTCTCATTCTGATGCACATTACACTCTGAATTGTTCTTACTCTGTTTCTTTTGACTATTTTAATAATGTATCTTTGAGAACCTCTGGTGCCTTCTGTCCCCCATCTTCTCCTGCTTTGTTCTAGTGCAGAAGTTGAAGAAGAATTTGGCATTTTATGAGAGTACAGAGCAACAGAGCAAGAGAAATGCTGGATAGGACCCTTCAGCCGTGCTAAAAAGGGGAAAACTTAAGGAAGTTGGCAGGAATTCTTCAAACACATTGGGAGCACTAAGGCAGCTGTTGGAAGCTGTGCAGTGCCACCAGCGGGTAGTAAACAAGAAGAGGTGCTCTAACATGAAATATACAGCTCCAGAACTGGGAATTAAACCCCCCCCTTTCCAAACTTTATTGATTCTGAAATTCTGTGAAATGACACCCCAACAGGTATCACTCCCATGCCTGCTATATTATTCTGCTCAACTTTCTTTTGCCCTTATATATTCTATCACATTATATTCTCTTTGAAAACCTAATAATTTCTTACACAGATATTTCATTTGCAGTACACAAATATATTCTACTTGAACTTTAGAAAGTAAGTAAATAAACAAACAAAAGATCAATTCAAACTACTAGTTTGGGTGGCAAAGGAATTAAAAAGAAAAGACAAAAACATGGCATCAGGCAATGAAAAAAGTCAAGTTATTCTTTGAATGTTGGCTCAGGAAAATCTCAATACATTTCTAGTAAATGAAGCATGAAGCATATTCTTAAAAATATGGTGTTCCGGACATAGTACTACCCAATATTTCATCCTAATGGCAATATATAGTACTTTAAAATGCTTGAACTTTAAATCAAAAACTTTGAGGAGGACATGGACAATCAATTAGTTTTTCAAATATAAGCTAGAATCAATATGAAGATGAGAAAATAAACAATTTCTGGGAGCTTATTTTATTAAAATCTGTTTTAAAATTGGAGTGCGGCTTATTTTTTAATTAGTATGTAGGCAACGTGAATCATCTTTCCGTATCATCTCTACTTCTCCACAATTTTGTATTTCTTGACTGGAGTCATTAATATCTCGGGTTAAGATAACCTCAGATGCTCACACTCATGAAGGGGTGGACTACCTTTGATTCAATACAATAATTTGGTGACAAAACTATAGTATTTGTTGTGCTTACAGAGTAGAGGCAAAAACCAAACCAAACCAAAACTAACAAAAACAAACAAACAAAAAAACCCCAAAAAGAAAACCCAATAGCATGCCTTTGAAAGTCAGAAAATGTTATTATTTCTAAAAACAAAAAAACTCAGAAGCCCATTTTGTTAATATTATAATTTATTCTGAAGACATTTATCTACCCTATTTGCCATTCCTTTTTACTTTAAAAGATACCCACAACACATTTACTTGGGACAAGTTGTTACTCAAGTTTTCATCCATCTCAAGCAAAACCAAATACAAGATGCTTTTTTTGTACAGAGAACAATAACAAAATAGATGTATCTCACATACATGCCTATTTAGAGGACAGTAGTAGTACTAGCTCTTATAATTATTTAAGTTCTCTACTGAAAGCAGTGTGATGAAAATATTTTCAAATCTTGTGAAATAACTTCAAAATTTTGCTCAGATAATAGCCAGTTACTATTATAAATTTACTTGTTATAACAGCAGGAAGTTTTCATGACAGACTGACCATCTTACTTTTAGACAGACCAAACTGTATCCATTTGAAAAATAAAGTATTAGGTCTTTTCTTTTGATTTTTTCAAGATTTCTGCACAGGTTATGAGGCAGCAAGAGTGACAAGTCTTTCCTTCACTGGAAAATCAGTGTGCAGATACAGTTGTATAGGTGAAACGGAGTTTCTGCAAAGATTGCCTCTGGAAAAATCTTGTGTCATTTTTCTGGTCAATGTCCTTTACTTCCACTTGACAGAGCAAACAGTTTTAGGAAGGACTCCAAATCTGGCAATTTTGCACTCGATTTCATGCTGACAGCTACAGTGTACCAACTGTTGAGGCTACTTGGGTGTCAAGCACTTCTCCTGATTCTCATGGTTATTCTGCAAGCTAGGAGAGAGGTCACTTCTGTTTGGCTTAATCACATGTTAAAACACAAGCAAATGAGAATTCTTTCAGAAAAATGGCCACGGCCTAAAACTGACATGTAGGCTGAATTAATTTGTTTATACTTAATAATTCCATTTGAAATTACCTTGTTAAAGTATTTAAAGGTAGGACTGCCATTCCGTCACACACATAGTATCTCTTTTGCTCATCCTTTGCAGTCTTTCCTGAGGATTTTTATTTTGTCTAACACATGACCATATAGAGGTATGTAAAGTGGAAGGCTGTTGCTCTCCAAGCCCTCTGAACAAGGGCCTGCAGCCAGTTGGCTATTGGTAGCAGGATGTCGACACCCTCTTTGCCTGTCTGTCATAGATGTGTGTCAGGACCCTACTTACCCCTTCCCCAAATGAGAAAAAGCCCATATTTTCCAAACCTAGCATGTTAAATGAAGTAAAACCTTCAATTGAACTTAAGAGCTTCTTGCTTGTAGAAAAATAATTTGCTCCAAGGGACGCAGGTTCAGTGTCCTGACAGAAGCCGTTTCTGTATAGACACACCTCAGAGCTTTGACATGATGTCTAAGTACCTGAGGCCTCTCTGCACTATGTCCAAACAACATATTCCAGCAGTGATTTCAGAAAACCTTCCTCCTTGGTTGGAAACAGCCGAAGTCCTTTCATAATATGGACAAAAAAATTCACAGGGGCTCCTTACTCCAGTTGTTTGTCATCTCAACATCTCCACAATCTTCTCATAAGGTAGCTCCTGGATTTCTTGTCCAGCCTGCTGTTTCTGCACAGAGTTGAAACAAGTGGTTTTCCAGCATTATCTATCTATCTATCTATCTATCTATCTATCTATCTATCTATCTATCTATCATCTATTTCACCTGGAACATTCACAAAATAGGCTTTGCTTGCTGATAAAAAAATAGTCTACTTAGATTTCTGAACAGACTTCCTGAGATCCTAGGCAGAGCTAAACTCTAATTTTCCTCTGCATAGTCTTTGGGAAAAAAGCTAACATGCTTTACTTCAAAATTAATGGAACAGTACAAGGGCCAAATCTTTCTCTTAAAAGGCCAATATAATCTATTTCATAGGGCTATGACAAATTTCTGAAATAAGATTTATTACTGTTTAACACAGAAACCTGTCCAGGACCTAACTCAAGGAAGTGTCATTTGCCCGTGACATTCATTAGAACTACTTTACCTCACAAAGAACAATCAGAAGTAAGTTTACCTTCTATATCCTTTGAATATATGGCTTCCAGCATAATCTTTGAAGCAGCATAATATAAAGCTTATGCAAACTGGACATGATAGGAAGCAAGTAAGAGACTCTTTTTTAGTTATAACCATGTAATAGGTGTAGTTATTCAGCATGTGATTTGAATTTCAGAAGGAAAAACTCAGTCAATTCAAGCAAAATGCACATAATGTTTGAANGAATTTTCTCCAAATGAGAACTCCACTCTGCTGAAGAGTAGCCTCCATGGTAATACCCAACAAAGACCAAATGGAAAATTATCAGTGGAGAAAAAAAGGAAGAGGTCTTAAGAATACACATGTGACCTTGACTCTGCCTGTGGCTTGTGGCATGCAGCTGCTACGCGTGATTGTTGTCGAGAGAGGAAACAGAGTTGTGCACTTTCCCGGGGGAATTTGTGTGCTGTTTATACGTGGTGCTGAAAGGCAAGAGGGTGAAGCACAGCTAGTAGAGTGCTGGGGAGGATATAAAATGATTGAAGATGTGTGTCCTCATGTGTGTAATAGCCTCGGTTGGGTTGAGGGCCTGGGTGGGGGGAGGGAAAGAATTAAGGAATAGGAACGCATTCCTAATGGGTTCTTTATTTTCTCCTCAGCAATCAACAGCTCTTGACTTTATATCAATTTATCTGTCTGCTCTGTCACTCTTTTGTTTGATGGTCATTCCTTGGAAACTTCTGTGTGAGTTGCTACTAATGAATAACAATGAGTTGAAAACACTGATGGCTTAATACTTACTTTTCTCTGTCTTAAGAAAAAGTGGGGTTTTTTTGAAATTGTTATCAGGCTGACATATTTCAATAACTGCTGTTTCCTAGCCACCCTTTTAGATTTTCCCTGTGACTGTGGTCCCCTTTGGGAATGGTCACATTAATTGTTTAAAAGCCCAGCTTTGAAGTTTGGCGGGTTCAATGTATTTTGTGTTCATTCCATGCTTTCAGAGTAACTTCCATGTTAGCTGGCAGCTTTCCCAGGAGAATGGCTTTTTAAGTCAATAAAATTATGGAGGACACAGATATGGCTTCCATGAAGAAATGAGAAACAGTGGGACGTTGTGACTCATAGAGAAGATAAGGTTTGGCCAAAGAACTTTGAGATGATGGCCAAGTAGAATAAAACTTACCAATAAATAGTTGAAAACTCTACTGCAATTACTGCCCTGTGAATCCAAAAGTATTTTACTTAATACTAATGATCTTGATACTGGTACTGAACCATAACTAATGTTACAAATTTGCAAAAATTAAAAGAACATTGCCTAAAATATCAATGTGTCCTAACAGCAAGGTCATTCTGAAATTATATAACTCTTGTCTAGTTACCCAGATAACCAAGGAAGGATCTTTTCCTAGCAAACTTCACCAACTAAGCCCAGATTTATTTAACCTACAAAGAATGTTATTGACAAATACTCTAATGAAACATTTTCCCCACAATTATATTAGCCCTAGGTGTGCTCATAGACCCATGGTGCAGAGTATCTCCTCTAGCAAGTTTCCACTCCTCCCTCATTATTCTCTCCAGAAAAGAGTCACCCTTCTCCCAGCTTGTCAGCAGCAGTGCTGTAGCACACCCGGAGAGCCAAGCGAGCAGACAGGCTTCCTTGAATGCTCTGCTTGGCTCCAATTCTTCACTCAGGGGGTGTCTAGAGGTGCAGCCTCCTGTCCCTTCCACAGAGGCTGACATTGCCATCCTTGAGGATGCTGAGGAGTCAGGGATAAAGCCAGATCCTCCTTAATACTAAGGCCATTCAGCAAAATGCAGGTTGGGTAATATGGCGGTGCAGACTGAGTCCCAAATGTAGCAAGACATTTCACTTACAGTTTCATGTTAGAAACTCATGAAAAATTTACTTGTCAGTATTTTTTGTTTATCTATAACCACATATTTCCAGGTTTAACATCACTGTAAAAATAGGGCACCAAATAAAATGTCCTGGGCATTGTAGCAGAGGTACCAACTAGATGCATTTCTGTGTCTGAATGTATAAAGAAAGGCCATACCAGTGAGCAGAAAGATACTTCCATTTACTCCACTCAATTATCCAGCCTCAGATCCACTGTATTTCTATACTTAAGAACCATGCAAAGCACATTTTGGGATAAGTTGAGGCTGCTCAAAGATGTGCATTAGCAGACATGCAGCATCATGCACAGCCCAGAAAAGCTACTGGCACATAGAAGAAAGGTAAGATGGGCAGAAAAGTAGACTTGTTCAGAAGACACTGTGAACAGAGAGACACATAAATTCAGATAGGATCAAGACTGTTTTCAGACTTGAGTTGAAAGCTGCTGGTTCCAGCCTGCAGGTAAAAGTGGCCAAGTTTTCACCTTCACATTTAGTCCCAGCTCTTCCCCCAGAAGATCATTCTCTGAGCTGAAAGAAATAGGAGGCAGAAGCGGTGCAGTGGTGCATGCCTGCTCAGCTTATTAAAACAGGAGAAGAAGGCAATATTTCAGCCCCCAGAAATAAAAAAAAAAAAAGATAGACAAGTAAGAGAGGCTAATCCATCTGATGAAATTAGCAGGCAGAGTATGTAGCTGTTTGAAATGATGAACGAGGTTGAAATAGCTACACAGGCTAACATCCAGTGGGATAATTACTCCAAGCTCTCGGGCTAAAATCTGTCTTGGAGGAACTGGGAGGCTTTGATGACTCAATTTCAGTGGGCATGCTTATGAAATACATAGTAAAAGCTATTAAAATTGAAATTGTTCTTGGGCGGTATTCTGAGACTGGGCTACTGACCCTATCAGGCTGCTTTTAATAAGGTACATGCTATTTTTGCTCTTAGAAGTGGCAAATACGTTGGCTGCCCACATACTTAGTCTTAACCATTTAATACCCTTCATCTTGTTTGGAAAAAATTACTGTTTCTGGAGTGTAAAACGACCCCTTTCCAAATCATTCAAACAACCTTTAAACAAAACTGTTCAGAAGTCTATGCTATCCCTCCAGTTTCAGAGGGATTCATTCACACTGGAAATGTTTTGTTATGGCTGTTGAGGGGAAAAGCCTTTCTACCATCAACAGCAGCTGTCAAAAAGCATTTCATTTCTGCAGAATGTCGAGGCATTTTTAATACATTTTACAGCATACTGGGAGTCTGGAAACAAGAGAGAGACCAGCATTCAGCAAAGCCTCCTTCCCTGTGATTCTACTTTTGCTGTAGAATACTGTTCCAAACCCTCATTTTGCTAAGAGCACAAGAACAGGTCTAGGGAATGAGAGCTTGTGATGGCTGCTCTTAGTTTGGACACAAAATCAACATCTTGCTTCAAGTCTCAAGGGACTACTTGGGTGAACTATCAGAGTTTTTCTGAATGTCTCAGCTCCTAACATGTCTAAACACATCCAGGTTTTCACAGGTGTCAGTGAAAAGGTTATTGAGCATTAATATCTGCATAAATGTTAAAATACAGCCACTTTACTTAGGAGCTTTTAAAAACCTGTTCCATAATTTATTCAGTGTGACTAATGCAATGAGGACATTTCCCTTTCAACTCTGGGGATAAAATGAAAACTGCCATGAAAAACAGCTACAGCTGGAGTTCTGCTAGCACCCATCCCTCCTCTGAAGGGAAATTCGATCTGATTTACTTCCCACAAAGCCACCAGGACAGCTCTTAGAGCTGAAGTGTTTTGTTAAGAGATATCCTTACACCAGGCTATAACAACTCAGACTTCACTGAAAGCTGGCTCATGACAAAGAGATTGGGCATATTTTCAGAAGAATTTCACATTAGAAATGTCTACATTGAACACTTCTGTGCAGTCTCAAGTGCTTAAAATAAGTGGGACATCAACTAAAAGGGAAGTGGTGTTACATCATTGTGTGGAATTGGTTTTAGCTAGATAATTAGCAATCATCTTAGCATATGAGAAACACATCAAAATTACATTGTCATTGTACTTTCTAGGTTATGTCTGTGCCACGTGCTCACACAGATAAAGCAGATGCTTGGAAATGAGAGAAATTTAAAGGAGATGAAATAGAGGGAGAATCAGAAAATATCAAACTGAAACTGGCATTTTATTAACAACATATGTTAGCAGTGTTGTGCACTGGTGCATGCATAGAAGAACAAAAAGAGGGATGGGTGAGAAAGAAGATGACTGTTGGTATTCTGCTCTATTATATTTCACAGTACATAGGACTTCAAAGGCTGAGGGATATCCATAAATGTGTCCACCCACACCTTACATGCTCAGTACCTGCATGTTCAGGTCAAATGAAGTTCTTTATAATAGTTAGTTCTTCATTTCTTCCCCTCCCCAAACCTTGTTCAGCTCCTTTAAATATTTGATCTTTCTTTTAAATATCCAAACCCCGAATTCCTCATGACCTGTGATTTGGAGCACCAACTGAAAAGGGAGGCTAAGTGAGCAATATCACATGGACCTGCAGAAGCAGGGAAAGTGGAATTTTTGCTCTCAGAGAAACACCAGACACTGAAACTCATTTTTCTGCAGTACAACTGGCAGGGTTTCTCCTGATTTACGTAGGTGCAGAGTAGATGAACCTGAAGCCTTTCTCCTGGACTTCAGTTTATTTCACTTCATTTAATACAAACCCAGTATATTGCAGCTATTTTATTATATCCCACAATTACTCCCTAGCACAGTAGAAGGAGTACTGGTCTTTTTTTTTTTTTTTTGGGGGGGGGGGATATTTGAAGTGATTCATCAAACAGCATCTTCAAAGAATCTGAACCAGCTTTTCTGCTTATAGAAGAACTTTCAGATGCAGACGTCCTGCAGCAATTCAAAAGTGGGAGAAAAAGCTATTAGCCTCCCTGAAAATACTGTGAAACTCCATTTTCTGGACACTGAAAGCTTTCATTACTGGCTCTGGGTAGCATGAAATGTATTTGCCTACTTCTCATTTGCTAACAATGTTCAACAGGAAATCTAAGCATCCCAGTATGAAGTTTAAAACCCAGCTCCTCTCAGCTCATGCAGGTTAGACAGGTTAGGGGGTGAGCAATGTGTCTGCAAAGTGCAGGCATGGCACAGCTCCGTGTGCCAGCTCATTGCCCCCGCTGCTACTTTTAAATTGTTTTTACTCCATTTCCTTAACTGGCACTGCACTGGTTGCATTTAACAAAAGGGCTGCTGGGTTGGGGAAAATAAGCTTGAAAACAAGCATTTACTGTTCAGTGGATGAGTGTGAAGCCAAAATGCCAGAACAAAGCCGAGGTACCAAGAGCTTTTTAAGCCTCATTGAGAGTCCTCTTGAGGTTTGAAAATGCATTTAAAAAGAATTAAATCTAACAACACATTTTAAAATAATCAAAGAAAATTGTATTGGAAATAGCCACCCCAAACACACAATAAATTGTCTAGCCACGTTTTTAAATTAACCACACAGTGTGATATATAAAAATCAGCAATAACATTTTACAATTCTAATAATAACATGCAGTCTGCAGGCGTGTGATTCAGTACACATTCCTTGGGAATGTATTTGGCCTTTGGCCCTGTGTCTCACAGGGCTCCTGAGGAGAGAGCAGCATGCCTATAAATTTATGACTGGATTACCTGTCATGTGTTATTCCTTACCTAATTGTTTCTGTAACCTATCGTTATCCTTATTATTGTTCTTTCTCATTATCCACTTAGGACTGTTTAATGTATGTGTTGTAGGGGAAACAATGGAATTCCGGTCACTACTGCATTTTTCATGAAAAGGCTATTTTTATCCCAAAATACAAACAATATGGCTATAAATATTCCCTGTCCTACACATATTGAATTTTGACTCACATTTAAACATTGATTTCAAAAATATCCTTTTCCTTTTATGGTTAATACAGAAACAAATGCTGTAAATTACAGCAGGATTCTGGGGAGGAAAAAAATTACCCTCTGTTAAGGACCTCACAGTGCTGGCTGCTTGGAAATGGTTGGATGGGATGGAGGAAAGGAGTAGATGCACACAGAGCTGCTGGTAGGCAGAGATTAGGGAGCAAGGGCTCAGGCAAAACCAGCAGCAGCCTGGAGTACAGGATGAAGGGAGGCAGGGAAGGAGATGGGCACACAAGGAGAGCACCCACCCCTCTGTGCTTCAGGGTGGCAAACCCCACTTCCAGCTGGCTCCTTTGGCTGTCCCCAAACACCTGTGCCTGCAGGACTCTCTTGGCTCTGGATCTGCTTTTGTCCTTCATCTAGCTCACGGAGTGCCCTTTACCCTCTCAGACAGCTTGGTATGATGTATCTTGATGACATTTAGCCAGAATTTTCTTAAACTTTATGTTTAATTTAAAATCATCCATGACTGCATTCAGATGACTACTTCCCTGGTCACAGATATAAATCTGCTATCAATAGGAATAGGAAAGGCAACTGTAAGTAAATTTCTTTGACTCTTAAGATTTATTCCTGGTACTTCCCACTAAATCTGTGGTAGTAAGGTGAGAAAATCTTTCAAACTGGTAGAAAACATAGCATTAGGATATGCAATATTTTGCACAGCTGTAGTAGTTTCCAATTAAACATGTCCTCTCTCTGCACTTTAAAATCTTTAAATATGAAGTCCAGTTTCCATTGCATGAGGTAGAGAGGCATTATGCCATTGTGTATGTGGTGAAATACGGATATAGCAAGGGTAACTAATTTGGTCAAGGACATAAAAATACATAGGCTATTACCACTTGCTCCTAGAAGCTATTTAGGAGACTTAAGGCAGACAGAAAGTAAAAGAAACACAACTGAAAAATTGTTATTTCTGGCTTAAAAATCCTTATTTTGGGGTTTGCCAACTATGTCTACCAGAGTTCCTTGGTAGAAGGTATTCTACAGACACCTATAAAAGGCTTCTTCAACATGGTTTGGAAAACCCTGATATTTTAGTTGTGACATTTCATGAGATAAACCAGCCTTTTTCAACATAGGAATTCACGTGGAGCATATTTTAAAAATAAATATTTTCTTTACTTATTTTAGGCCACTTGTCATAGTTTAGAATTTTAGTACTTCTTATTTTTAAATAGCAAAACGTATTAACCAATTTTAGGTTTTGCCTTCAAAGGACAGTAATGGAAAATCACATCACACAGCAGCTTCTGCCCACGCTCACTAGCTAAAACCATAATAGCATATGTTAATGCATACTATCTAATGGACTTTTAATTCCCTTATAATTTAGGGAGTTGTAAAGAGAAAGAAAAAATGTGGAGGAAGAATAAGAGGATATCAGTATGCAGCAAGAATACATTTATAATTTTTGAAGCTTTCATTTGTAGGAAAAGGTAGATTTACAGTGCTGTCAGAATAGCATTACCATTACCTCTTTTAGAGAAATGTTCACTATTCAAGTAGACAGTTTAAAACCCTGTCAAAGAGAATTTCCTCTTTCAAAAATTGTTTTCCTAAAAACAAACAAAAAAAACCCCAAAACAAAACCCAAAAAACAACAACAAAAAAACCCCAAAATCAAAAACATACGAAAAACAAACAAACAAGCAACCAGAAAAAAAACAAAAACAAAACAAAACAAAACAAAAAACCAAAAAAAAAAACAAAACCAAAAAAAAAAAACAAAAAAAAAACCAAAAAAAAAAACCAAACTCAAAACAGAGAAAACAGACCCTGCTTACTCTCCTCCCTGACCAATTCCTCCAGGTTGACAGGATGGCCAGTTTGGAGAGCAGATTAGGTTCACATGAAAGTGGGAATATTGGAATTATTCAGCCACTGAGGCACAAGAAATGTCTCCTCTCTTCCCAGTTTTATAGCATTGTTACTCCACTGAGTTGAGTCTGGGAAGAAAGTTAAGCAATCAAGTAATTTACAGTAAGCTCTGTTTTACTACATGCCTTGGAAAGTAGGCTTGTATGATATAATAGATATTCTGTCCAAAAAAAAATCCATTTTACTAAATTGCTACCAGGTTCAGTTTCAAATTGGTAAAGATATACCTCTTATTTAAAATCATGTTTTAAAGTGACACAAAATAAGTTTTGTATTTAAACATACATTGGCTCTTTAACCTGCAATGGCTCTGGACATTCCTAAGTGAGGTGCAACTTCTGTTTGTCCCATTAGAAAGCCAGAAATACAGTCTTTCCAGAGGTATAAATCACATGTTTTTCATTTTCAAGTATCACAAATACCAGATCTTAAAGCTGTCACTGGTGTTGGAAAGTATATTGGGAATAATGGAGCTCAAGCCAGTGCAATTTTAGAGAGGAAATTCTACCTTTTACTGAAAGAAGATAATTCATTCTAGCCTCTTGTTTCTTTGAAACATGGCAACTCAGGGCTTTGGCATGTTAAATAAAGCATATGTTAAAGTAATGTCAGGCACTTTTGATTACAAGCACTGACCCCAGTCTATTGAAAGCATTTAATCTTCTAGTTGTAGTTAAAGGTGGACTTTGAGATGGACATCTCATGCTTGAAGTTAAGGAATTCCATCTCAATGGAAAAGTCCTTCTCAGAAATTATCTAAAGTTCCATAAAGTATAAAGGCTACATGCACAACATAAACAAGGTTCCATTTTAAATTCCATTACTACCTCCAGTAGAGGAAGGACAGAAAACAAAGGAGCATCCTCCACTCTTTGAATACTTGAACACACCATTGGTGTTGCTCAAAGTGGACAACACAAGTGCAGCATTTCTGCAGCATCTCTCAAGAAGCTGACAGATGCCCCAGAAAAGGAAACTATCCTGCTGATCTAGAGATGCAGCTGTCTACAAAGTGAGTTCATGATGCACCACAGAGAAAACATTTTATATCTCCCTAGTGCAAGCTGTAATTTTTTCTTGCAGATAAAAAAAAAATAAAAAAAGGATCCTAACCAGATCATCATAATGGATACATTTCACTGGAAATATTAATCCCATTTTACAATAGCATTTGGACTCATCTCTGATTTTCTTTAAGTCCTCAAATTCTTTGCTGGGTTAAGGCTCAAACAAGTATTATATGCAATAGAATTAATTCTGGTTTATGTATATTTGTGTGTGTGTGAGTCACTCTGTTTAGGTCAGGTAAAATAAATGCAAAGACAAGCATGTTAGCAGCAAAGTGACCCTTTAGAAGTCCTAAAAAATTACTCTTGCAGTCCATAGTCCAACATTTAATAATGCTGAACTTGATAAGGGATCTCAGAACCTGAAAAAAGGAGATCTGAAAGGCACCTTTATAGAAAACAATTGATTTGCTTCATTTCATTGAAATGGCTAATGCTTTGATGGTTCATATTTACAATAGCTTGTCCTGTTCTTCAATGGAGTTGATATGTTGGAGTCTTTAACACCATAAACTTGATCAAAACTTCCTGGGTAATAAACAGAGCGGATTTAAGATGTGAGCCCCCCGCCCCCCCCCATCATACTACTGCAGCCCATCTATGTGCCAATTTGTATCTAAAGACATCAAGAAATGTGTTCTTCATGCTCAGATGCCCTTGGTAGTTGAAAATAGTTCTGAGAGCTCAATATGCAAACTGGGTTGAGAGTCTGAAAGACTTCAGAGTGAAAGATTTGACCTTCTGTAGTAAAAGGCTGTATCTGGATAAATCTATTACTGAAAGTATAGATTTTACACACCTCCCAATCAAATCTGGGTTTTAAAATTTACCTGCCTTAA
>VWZN01021654.1:0-26976 GCA_013396955.1 Regulus satrapa | reverse complement strand
TTGATCTATTTGGAAACTATACATCAGTTTACAACTTTTTGCACAACAATTTATATAACTCACACAGTAAAACATTTTAAATTTTTGTATCAAAATGTTCAGAAAATTCACAAGAAAAATAAACATTTCTGGTATTTACAGAAAAGAGGAAAATGAGAAGAAGAAAGAAGTCAATGTTAGCTTTCAATTTTTAGAGTTCTGTAATTGCCACAATTTTTCTTCTCAATAGTACTGAGATTAATGCTCAGCAAAAACTAGATGTTCAATTAAGGTTTAATTGACTCAGTTTTACTGCTGAATATTATGCATGAACTCTTGGGAAATCATGTTTCTATAGAAACCTTTTGGTCATAGAATTGCACAATTTTCATAAAAAAAGAGTTTGACATTTGCATCATCTGGAAATCAATGTGCAAGTAATGCTTCCTTTTTTTTTTAAATTTAAAACATTTAAAAAATAATGTCAGCACTTTACAGATACCAGTATTATGATGATATCTATTGAAAGCATTTAAGACAGTATTTTAAAAAGATTACTTTCTCAGAATTTTCTTAGTGGATCTTTTTTCCTTCCACTTCCACTTTTTTCCTTCCCCTACAATATAGTAGGGTCAAATATGAATGCAACACACAATAACAGCAAAAAAGAATGGGTTTTCTCTCGCTATTCTCAAGTGTCTCCCAGTCCAGCTCTTAGCACTACTCACACACACACAAGTTTGGTATAACAAGTACAACTGTTTTCTCACATCCTAGACTCAGCTCATCTATTCTAATGACAAAAAAAAAAAAAAAAATCCCATTCCCCTCTGCCAGCCTGTAGAAGAATTCACCCCTGATTGGGACAACAGAATTACATGGACTCCATGATTCAGATGGCTAAGTATTATTATTTATTATGATATAGATTTAAGAGCAGGGAAGCAGCAAGCAGCATACATGCAGGCAAGCAGGCAAAGCAGTCCAGACAGCAATGTCCATCTGTCCAAAACATCCAGGGTACATTGATAAGGCAGAATCCTGTACTAAACATAGATTGGATAACCTCTGTAGACATCAGGATGTTACGAAGAATGTCACCAGTGTTCTCAAAACAATCTCAGGGCCAAGTCTTTGGCCCATGTTGTAGGCAACACCAGCCAAGCTCTTGAAATTTCATACTTGCATTTTCTGAGTCAGAGCAAGTGAGAGGTACTGTGGTTTATTGTAGTTATCGTATTTTATCCTATTATCAAGAAAGGTTAGGGTGACCTTCTTTTTAGTTAACAAGGGAAGTAAAAACATGACTATTGCTATGTCTGGGACGCTTGCTAATCAGGGAAATATTAAGTTACAATTTCCTAATAGAATTATATATTTTATGCTATAAAATCCTAACAAAAGGATTAATATATTTTTTTATCTAAATTGTGTGATGTCATTAATAAACTTCTTTTTGTGACTAACATATTAAGCTTCCTTTATCTATTTGGTATATTTTCTAACTATGGCATCACAATATGATTAAGAAATGGTTGCTTGGGAGTTTTCATATTATGCTCTTGAATTTTACTCTTTTGCAAGGTTATATTAAATAACTGCTTTGCTTATTTGTCAGCAATATTATAACTATAGCACACTCACACTCTATTTTTTTCTTCCAGAAATAACTCTAGCCTAACCAGGCAGGAAAAACTTAGCAAGGCTAAAAGTAGCACAGAATTTACATGCAGATACATGAAGAAACAGCAAAGTAATGTTTTGTTTCTCTTTGAGAGTGACTCTGTCTTCATTTAGAGCCCAGTCTGAGTTCCTTGGGATTCCTGAGCCTGAGGATGCTCACCATGTCTGTGGCTACTTAACAAGTTGTGAAGAGAAGACTGGCATTGTATCTCTCTCTGTGTATAAGGTGACAGCAAAAATTACTGGATTTCACTATGTGTTAACAATATTAATCAGTTTATATAGACATAGACAATATCTCTCAAAAATAAATACCTTGACATAGTGGAAATAAATTTCAGTTTAACCTGACTACTGATGACTACAGCTTCCTGATGCAACACCAACCATAACAAAAAACCAAACAAACAAACAAAAAAAAAAAATCAACAAAAAAAACCACCCAAAACACAACAACAAAAAAGCAAAACAAAAAAAGCCAAAAAAACCCAAAACAAAAAAAAACCCCAAGAAAGTAAAAAACAACAGCCATAAGACCAAAGAAACCCAAAACACAACAAAACCTTACAAACTCTCCAACAAAATCCACATTTCAGCAACANAACAAAACCTTACAAACTCTCCAACAAAATCCACATTTCAGCAACAAAAGAACAAACATTTACTATATTATGAGTAAAATTGACATTCAGATATTATTAATGCAAACTATAACACATAATCAAATTTTTTGTATGTTTCCTAAAATTGATTCTTGGGCTTCTCAAGGTTTGCATACTGTTTTCCTAGTTAGGTTTTATTTTAACTATCTAATTCATTGATCAGAGAACAATTGAATGCCTGTACATCATGTATGGATGTGGTTTACCTGAGAATACCTCTGAGACAACTTAGTGATAAAATATGTGAATTTTTTACCATCATTAAATTTTTACCTGTGCTGCACCATAGAAAATATCAGAAGATAGCTTTTTTTCTATTAAAATGGGAAAAATAATTATTTCTATAGTTCTATTTTTAATTATTCTATCCATTCAACAACTTAGTCTGCTTTAAAAAAAACATTTTCTCCTTTATGTCTGAGGAAAAATTCGTTCAAATCTGAAAACATAAGAGAAGAATAATTTTTATCTCCCAAATTAATCTTTCAGCAGTCAGTCTTCTATATTCTACAGGAAGTAAATATCTCAACAGGCAGGTAAATTGAATTATGTTTGCAGGTTTATACATCTTTTATGATACGTTATTTTGTTGTGGAGCAATTATTTCCTCTCTAACAGCTGTAACGTTTGATTTATATACAACCACATTGATAATTTTGTTTCTTATACGCTTATCACCTATGGTTTAATCTCAATGGCCTTATCCATGAAGATGAAGGAATGTATTTTCTTAAATAAATACTGTTCCACATAAACAGAAATAATCTGGCTTCACCATCCTTTCACTCTTAAAAGCTGTAATTTAAATACTGATGTGGACCACTGCTTTAACTGCTGTGACACAAAAGAGTTTCTTAATGTATACAATCTTAATTTGATTGTCTATTTAAACAGTAAAGAAAATCTGCATTTCCTTTTGGGCTGTTAATTTACAGGAAACTTTTTTTGTGGCTGTCAAATGTTCAACTTAAATGTTTAAATACAATTATTTGCTGAAGGGAATTACTTTGAAGAATGATGCTGATCCCAACAAGAGCAGATGTCTATTTCTATGCTTCAAAAACCTCAACTAAAATTCACTTCCAGTAATAAATACTTCTAATCAGATACCTGTAAATAGTAAAAGGACCAAGAATTTTTCACAGAAAAAATTCTCAATGTGTGAAGTGGTGGTAAAAATTATAAGGTACTAAGAAGTCAGACTTTGAAAGCTGAAGTTCTCACTTTTATCCAGAATAATATTTCAGATAGCTTTTTTTAACTCTTCTTGCAGATGCAGTTTGCTAATTAGCTATCAATTAACTGAAGAGTAATAAAACAAATATATGCATTTCATCAAGGGTTTATTGATCCTGATTAACTTGATACAGACTTTTCAATTCAAGGTTTTGACAGAAATAATTCTTAAATTTCAGGTCCAAATCCAAGGAAGCTGTTCAGCAAGTATTTTTGAATTATTTCTTGCTTTCTTTATTCCCGCAAAAAATTCTACTCGATTTACTGCTTGGTCCCAACACTGTAAGCAAATTTTGGGATATTTCTATGATCCAGTGGGCCATGATATAAACATCAGAATTGCCTATCAATGATTTTCCACTACCTATACAAATATTGTCCAGCAGCTAAGACTGTCACTGTTGGACCCACTGTAAAAAGAGATGCTCAGTATTAACAAAAAAAAAAAAATTAGTTTGTCTTAAACACTTTTATTCCCCTTTACTGATATCTTAATAAGCTTAATTATGCATCTTTTTTTAAACTGATGTCAGGGTCCTGTGTCCATCCCCCTTCTGGAGGCTTGGTGTATGGCTTCAAGCATTATGATTACCCTTTATTTCTGTCACTCTAAGTGGATTAAGTAAATAGAAATAGATTGCTGCCAGGCTTTAAGAATACAAAGGCACATTAACTAAATTAATTACTCTAATCTAATCTGTAATTTGATTTATTTCTGTTATACTCATATTTTAAAAAATCATAACTTTGCAATTTTAGTTCAGTTGCAACAAAATTTTTTAAAGTATTTCCCTACAATAACACAAAATGAGATCAGTGTTCCTTTTTGCTTCTATGGAGGGCAAACAGGAAACTTCCTCATAGCAAATGAAAGTCTTTGCTTTAACTTAGTCAATTACTTTTGAAATATCTCTTAGAGCAAGAATCACATCTCACTTCCTCAGTGAGCCGCAGAAGCAATTAACCTTGCAAAAAACTATGCCCTTCGTCATCTGCTTGAAACATCAACCACATTTTCTGCTTTGAAGTACCAGTGTTATTAAAAGTATTCCAGAATCTTCAAACAAGGAAGCCTCCAGTTTTGCTATGTGGCATTCCTCGCTTTTTGCCTGAGATTTATGCCATTTCCCTGAATTCCACTTGCATTCCAATGTGCAGAAAACACCTCATGTATAATTTCCAAATCACTTTTTCTTCAGCATTACTGACCCTGCATTCATCATGTCTTTTTGATCATTATGGAGCATAACTTCTCCTATGATGCCTTAGAGCTCTTTCCCCTCTTATACAAACCCACAATCACGTTTATCAAATTTCTGATGACAGCACAAAATTATCACCTTTTTCTTTCTTCTGTCCTCTTGCTACATCACCAAGTTTTCTTAGATCTATGCAGAATAAACATGCAAAGGATGGTTTGTTTCCCATGATTGGCTTATAAAAATTAAATAAATCAGAGAAACTTCTGTGTAGTGTGAGAGTTACAGAGGCTCTACTGCTTCTTAGCAGGGTCTTGCCCTCAAACCAAGACACCAGGGAACTACACCAGCAGAAACTTTGTCTCAGCCACCATCTTGCTCTTTTCTGTGATGTAGTGCACAAATCAGTGCAGCTGATGAGGGAAATCTTATGTTCCTGAGGAATGAAGTGAAGATAGAAAGCCAGGTATGATGAGAGATCAGTGTGACAGAAGGACAGGGATAGTTGCCCTGGTGGATGACAATGGCACATTTTTGTTAAATTACCCTTTGGAAAAAACTAATATCTTCTTCTTAATTACTCTTTTTTGTTTCTTCTTCCCTGCCATTTTAATTTAAACAAAATGCAGGACAACCGCCTCATAAAAAAATATAAAAATTGAATGGTGATTTTGTTTATTGCTTGTTCAAACTGATTCCTAATAAACACCTTATTTGAATGTGACGTCAACTTCCTCTCGGAAAGAAGGACCTACCTGTTAAGAATCAGATTAAATCCTTTAAGAGAATAAAAGTTCAGCAGATTGAGCAGCAATTTGAGCCATCTGCCTTCCCCAGTGATGATTCTCTTCCCCTGCGCATACACATCTGACCCGGCAGATTTATTTTTTGTTTTTAATGCTCTATCTCCTGGGCTATAAGGCTTCCAGCAACTGCAATTACATGAAAATTGGAGATTCTGTCTCTAGTATGCATTTTTCTTTCTCTCTTTTTTATGCAGGATTCGGAGCATCCAACCCTCCTTTTTAAACAGTTTAATTTTGAAAAAAATTCAGAAACTGAAATAGTTCTATCTGTTCCACTTTTTTTTTTTTTCTCTTGTCAGTTTGTACTGTACCTGCATAAGGGTTTGCAGCCAATTCTGCAGAATATCTTCCAAGCAAAAGATGAATAATTTTTTTCAAACTTTATTTTTTTAATAAGGAAGAGGAGTGTTTGCAGTATGCATGTGTATCAAGAAGTCGTGCTGTGATAACTCTATCTGTAACTGGTAAACATAAAGCTAAAAGGAAGTGCTACATTTTTTTTCAGAAGAAAGCAGAAATTCACCAGAATATAGTGGCAAGTGTAAAAATCTATGGAAGAAATTACTGTAAATCTCAACAGTCTTAAATCTTTCAAATTAACATGTCACTTAAAATTAATATAACATCAGATGTAGGGACCCTTCTCTGTTCAGAGGTTGATAGTTCCTCAGGTAAAAATGATAACTTTTACCTGAGGAACTCTCAGGTAAAAAATTATCACCCTTATTGCACATACAGGAAGCACCTGTCTTCCAAATAAACCTTGGGAATGCTGGTAAGCTCTTCTATGAGAAGCATTTAGTTTCTTCTGGGTTTTTTAGTCCTTTGGCCTTCTGTCAGCCTAGGGTTAAATTTTAAAGAAAAATAAAATTCTGGCTTATAGTATGAGTGCATCTGAAGAAAATCAGGCAAAATAAACTAAGGGAAATTAAAATTTCTCTCTGGAGGACTTTTTTTTCCTATTTTAACCAATGGAAGGGCTGACTTGTCCAAATGACTGCCTAAAATTCAGGTCAGGACAAAACAAAATCCTGAATTTCAACAGCAAAATGGCTGAATAAAGACTGCCAAGGTATGGGTGAAAAAAAACATAGCACACATGTGGAGTTCAGAATCCATTGTTAGTACAATTTATTTTTTAGCAGTTGAAAAGTCTAAATTGTCCAGCTAATACCTCATTAATAGTAGAGCTAATTATTGGACATACTTTTCTAATATCTGTCTCCTCTGTCATCTATTCAGTGTCCTTTTG
This sequence comes from Regulus satrapa, assembly GCA_013396955.1. Taxonomy (NCBI): domain Eukaryota; kingdom Metazoa; phylum Chordata; class Aves; order Passeriformes; family Regulidae; genus Regulus; species Regulus satrapa. The sequence continues at coordinate 20,159 of VWZN01021654.1, read as the reverse complement.
GCTCCAAATGCTGTCAGTTACAAACCTCCTCAAGAAGACTTGGGGACAGGGATGTAGTAGAAGCTTTCCATTTATTCTTGTGCATTGCAGCAATCATAATCATATACAAGATGAAAGCTTCTGCCTTTCCTTTTCCTTAAAAAAAGAAAAACAAACCACAGACAGTTTTAATATGATCACTCTGACTGTTTCCCACTACACTAATGTAAGTTGTCAAAATGTGGAGACATATTTAAACAATTTGTTGGTTTCCTCTTATCTTTCCCATTAAGATTATATTTTCAATATCTACTGTATTGATCACTCAGTACACATAAGAGACCATAAACACAAGAGTAGCATTAGAATTTATTACAGCAGAAAGAGAGAAATTCAACTTCACAATGGAAAAGGTTTTTTCCAAGAGTGGCCTTATGCAAAATTATGCTTCATAATAATAAGAACAATAATTGGACATTCAGGTCTGTGATCTTTCCTTGTGATCTTTCCTTGTATGCATATATTTCAACATTTCTGATGCTCACTGTAAGAAGTGGTATCTAAAAAATCACATGGAAAGAGAGTTTCAGGAAACATCATACCACTGTGCTGAGCCCTTTTCTTGTGCATAATGATCTTCCTTGAAAAACATACAGAATGAAAAATACTTCACTAGTTCCAAGCCTCAGGATACAAAATCATCTTGGGTGCTCTTACTCTGGTAGAGTTTATGAAAATAATCATAGATAATGTTTTGATGTGCATTGTAGCAGCTTGCATTGTGTTTGTGGCAAAGTTTTGGCAGTGGGATGCTGCAGGGATGAATTATGGGAGAAGATTCCAGAGTTGCAGTAATGTATAACCACAGAGAATTCTAGCCAGCTATAGGATGGACCTGCTTCTGGCCAAGGAAAGTCCATTAGCAGCAATGGTAGTGCCTCTGCAATAAGATATTTAACAAGAGTTTAAAACCACTGAGTAGCAGCGGCTCAGAGAAAGGAGTGCGAAAATGTGAGAGGAACAGCTCTGCAGACATTAAGCTCAGTGCAGAAGTGGGGTGGAGGAGGTGCTCCAGATGCTGGAGCTGAGATTCCTTCCTGAGATGAAGACCATGGTGGGGCAAGCTGTGCCATTACAGCCCAGTGAATTCCATGATAGATCAGATATCCACAGGAGAAGTTAGTTCCTTAAAGACTATTCACTGTGGAAAGGACCCATGAAGAAAGTTTGTGAAGAAACGTGGGCTCGCAGAAGGACTCACTTTGGAGAAGTTAACAAAGACTGGTGTCTTGTGTGTGGAACCTCACACTGTAGCAGATTTATGAAATGGCCACACCTCCCACTCCCCATCCCCTGTGCCATTGGATCAGGGGAGGAGGTAGAGAAATTGTGAGTGAAGTTGAGACCAGGAAGAAGAGAGGGGTGGGAAGCAGGACAGTTTAGATTAATTCTTGTTTCTTATTATCCTACTGTGACTTTGATTGGCCATAAACTAAATTAAGTTTTTCATCACCTCAACCTTGAGAATGGTATTAATTTGCATTATGAAAGCTGTATTAAGGCATTTAAATTCCTCATGCATTTTACATATGCTTTTGTATGCAAATCCAGCCTTTCCTAGATATTCCTGGAGAATTTTGAGTGCTGAAAATTCAATGATTTTTAGACCCTTCTGTCAAGTAGAGGAATGTACATGGCCCTACATCTCTCAAATTACATCAAGCTCTGCAGCACCAAAATGTACACCCCAATACCAAACAAGAAACCTTTGAATATCCATAAGAAATCAAAAGTAACAACTAGAGGATATCTAAGGAAAACAGGTGAGTTCAAAAGCAGTAGTCCTGTTTTATGTGCCTGCAGCTACAAGAACTTTGAAGACACACCAGTGAAACTGCACATTTCTTATTTCATAAAGACAAATGGATAACACTATTTCTGTAATGCTGTGGAAAGTCTTTTATAGTAGCACTTCTGAATGAGAAAAGCTGATTTCAGCGGCAACAGTGCCCTCTTTAATTTTTTTCCATAAGAGAAGACACAATAAAAGTTCTAGGATTAAAATTCAGCCATTTTTCATTCAACTATTCAGTTGGAAAACATAATAAATTACACAATCTTTTTTATGTGTAGCTTGTTGGAGGGAACATAGGCATAGACTAGTTAAGAAATAACAAGAACTTTCCAAAGCTAGGTAAAAATGTGCTTAAAAGAGAATATCTTGAGAGCAAATAAAAATATGCAAGTATGTAATATATTTCAATACTGAATTTAGAAAGAAACAAATTCTCTTGGTCTGATATGTTTTTCTTGGTAGATATTTTCTGTAGCTGTGATTCTATTTTCAATACACAAAATAGCAAAAAATGCAAAAAGAATGCTGTCTTTTCTCCTTTCTTTCTTTTTCCCAACCCTTTGTTATTCTCTGTGCCTAAAAATAACCATTAGTATTAGTATCAGTATTAGTATTGTTTCAATGCAATTTTTAAGGTTTGCTTTGTCTTCAGTTTTTGACCTGCAGGTCATGTTATCGTTGGAGTTTGTTCATTTTTTATCAGTGCAATCTTATATAGTGACATTCTAGACTTCTATTATTACAGAAAATTTTGTATTCCTTATTTTCAGGACACTGAATCATGGCACTGAGCACAAAATTATGTCATAATATGGGAACTGGTTTTTGCTTATTTACTACCTAACATGTAATATCATATAGTTCACCTTGCTACACATTAAGATTAAATATGTGGATATTTGTAATTATTTGTCCAGATCAACATGAAGATCTCTTGACTTTTTGAATACTGTTCTTTGGTTTACATGACCTAGCCAGGCAGGTAATACTTCAGGTAATACTGAAAAGCCATGGAATAAATATATCAATATAGACTATATATATAGTGGATTTATAGAAGATTTGTCCTTTTATGTTCCAAGTCATATGATTAATAAGATTTCACAATACAATTTTGCCAAGATACATGGTTTCCATAACCGCCTTGAGCATGTAATTTTTCTAGATGTAATAATGTCATCAATTACTGCAATACTTTTTTTTTCCTAGGGAGTGTACAGTAAACACCACAAGAATCAATATAACATGGTATTTTTTTAAAAGCTGCACATACATTGGTAAACTGTAATGAAGAAAGCTCTATACATGTGAAAAACACCACTGATATACTGAGGACTGCCCTAAGAAGTGCAAATTTCACTGCTTTTTAAATTATAAAACCTAAAAGTTACAGACGACTATGCACTGCTCTTTTATTACAACACATAGCTATAGCATTAGACCTACTGTCTTGCGTCTTCACAGGTAAACACTCAAGTTAGTGCAGAGCTTTGTTTCTAACAGACTGGAAGTGAAAGTTATATAGAGAATTACCAATAGTAGCTCAAAATTCAGCAGGCTTGCTAGTGTTGGGTGGGCTGGGGGAGGCAGTGAAAGGATGCCATGAAAGTAAAAGGGAAAGTATGAGAGTGTCATTGCAACAGAAGCACTAACAGGAACTCTGGCTACCAGGAGATGTAATACAGACACAGACTAGAAGGAATGTTTTGCTCACCCTTTTTGAGATTAACTCCCAGGGGGAATATCCTCATATGTTCCTTGAAAATTTATGCCACAAGTTTGCTAGTTCATCTAATAACTCATGAGATAACGCTGGACTGAAAGTTAAGTAGCTGAGCTAAGAGACTCAGCAGCAGGCTTACTAGCTGAGTAGTCAGTACTACTGAGCAGTCAGTAACTGAAGAGAGAAAGTAGAAAATGATGAATGCCTTCTGCGGCAGACTACTGAATCATAGAATGTCCTGGCTTGGAAGGGACCTTAAAGATCTACTTTCAAACCCCTCTGCCAAGAGCAGGGACACCTTCGACTCCATCTTCAAGTAAACATATTTCTTCCTAATACTTAATCTAAACCTATCCTTATTCAGTTTGAAACCCCCTAAATGCCCCCTTATCCAGTCTCTACATACTGTTTTAAAAATCCCCACTCCACCTTTCTGGCTCCTGTCAGGTACTGGAAGGCCACAATTAGGTCTCACCAAAACTTTCTCTTCTCCAGGCAGAACAATCTCTAACCTTTCCTCACATGAGAGGTGCTCTACCCCTCTCATCTTCTTGGTGGTCCTCTAGACACAGTCCAGCAGATCCTTGTCGTTCCTATGCTGGGGACCCAGAGCTGGATACATTCTAAGTGAGGGTCTTGCAATCACATATATAAATGATTTAGTGGAAAATGGAGGCTTGCACAAAGCCCTGTAGTGTAAGGAAAAGCATAACATTTTAATAACACTAGGGTTTTAATATTTGAGAAAGAAATTGTGTTTGTATTAATATAATGAAAAAAATACAAAATATTGAAGTTTCAGAGAAAGTGATCAAATTAAGTAGGTTTTCATTTTGTAAGTGGCCAGTATATTCCCCATCCTTTGTTGGTTTTCATGCTAAGTGCACAGAGCACCAATACGCAGCTTGGAAAAATATTGCGTTAGAACAGAGACCACAATCAAAACAAGAAGTAGACCATAAGTCTTGTTGGATACAAATATTAAAATGACCTGACTCTTCAGAAGTTTATCTATACCAGAATCAATATTCATTTGGACTTCATGCTTTTGAATTTATGGTAATTTTAAGAATAAATACTTAAGTTATGAAATTGTTTGAAGTTATTACTCTTTGTTTGTGTACAATTGACTAAGTATGATATATCTAATTCTAAGAATTTTTTTCCTTTGCTTATAAAAATTATTTTGTTCACCTTAGTCTTTTGCGTTCTTTCAAAAGGCTACTTACTAGACAGAGCATTTTGCTGTCTCTGAGACTTGCCTCACCTCATGGGAACATTGGAACATGGGAACGTTTTGCCTCCATGCTCTGGCCAGCTCAAGGTCCCCTTGCAAAAGGCTTGATTCACTCAGACATTTTCAACAGTGTATGCTGGACCTGGAATACTCATAAACTCCGGATAAATCAGCTGTACTTCCTGTATTTAACATATATATATAGTTTTCTAGGTAGTTTTCTTAGCTAGTTTTCTTCCCTTCTGAAACACAGTTCTTGCAGGAGATTTGAGTACATGCTACATCCCTTATCTGTGAGTAGAAAGGAATCAGCTCTCTGCACCACAAACTTGGCATAGACTTGCAAGTACACTTTTTGTTGACAATGTGTGTCCTTACTCAGTAGGTATATTTTTTTTTATTAATAGAAATAAAACAATTGCTGCATGAAGTCACTCTCCTACATATTGTCTGCAAATAACCATTGTGGCAGCCCTGCTTCCAATTGCAATCACTGGCTTTCAAAGTTCTAGGGAGCTGCAAAAATATTTTCTCTGTCTAGAAATGTAAGAATATGATGGGAGTATTCATGTACATAAATAGAGGCAGGCAAATTCTCAATGAATCCCTGGCATGAGCATTGCAGAGAGAAGCAGCAGTACTCACTCAGCAGCATGTGTAGGTACCTCTGGTTTGACAGCAAATTGAATTGAGACTCTTACTCCAGCTTATGGGTGGGAGATAATGGTGACCAAAGCTAAAGGTGGTCTTGTGTCAGGAGTTCAGACATGATAACCATGGTACTTCTCCAATCCCTGATATCAAATAGAGAGATGTTTTGATTGAATTCTAGTCTCAGGTAAATTGATACAGTCACAGTTATCAACTTCTTTTTCCTGTCATGTACAGCTATTCATGAACTTCTTTTCATAAAGAGAGACAACAAAACCTTTATACATGTATCAATTTAACAAACTTGAGGCTAAAAATGTAAGGAAAATATACACCTTCAAGTTCACATTTATTTAGATATCTGAGAAATAGTATCTGTTTCAGGTGATTTTCTGGGTTTTATATGCAATATTAGAAGGCCTATGCTTGTGAGCTATTAGTAAAGAGGAAAAAATGAAAGAGTAGCTGATAAATAGTGTTTAGGAACTGGCTGGTTTTCTAAACTCAGGTCCCAAGGAATATCATTAGAAAACATGTAGGATATTAGAAGTTCAAACTCTGGCTAAAACTCAGTAATCTCTAATTAACAAGCACTATGAGATTTGTTGCAGCATTTGGAATGCCAGTGGCTATAGACCATCCAAGCTTGAAGAAGTTATTGAACCAGATTTGATAACAACATAAATTAAAATAGATAGCCTTCATAACAATTTGTTATGATCTCCTCTCCTTCTTTTACACATTATCATGCAGATACACCTTTTCTGTCACAGATAGAAAATTTAATTATTGGTTCTGACCATCTCTGTTAATCTGTACTTTTGTTTCACATAATAATTTGTGTAATTTTCCACAACCAACTGAATACTGTATTATTTGCGAGGAAGACTACTCTGAAAGGTCACCTGTCTAAACTTAATTATACTAAACAATCAGAAAGCAAACACTTCTCTCTTACTAAATGTTCATTCTGCAAGATACAAGCTTATCCTCCAATACTTTTTTCCTTCCAAATTTGAATTGTCTTGAAGTGTGTATTCACAATAAAAACATTATTGATAGGGCGAAAAAAAAAAAAACAGAGAGAAATTTAGCTCATTACTTTTGAGGAGAAGTCTTCATAGATTTATCACAGAATCCTTAAATCTTTATGTAGAAGAAAAATATTTCCATAGAAGACACAGAATGACCCCATATCAGAACTGAATATTATTAGTATAATCAATTTTTGTTTAAATCATTCATTATATTATCATTTTCTTCATTCAGAAAAATAATGTTAAATTATTTATGTAAAACATAAATAAAAATAAATTATGTGAAACAGTATTTATGTGGGGGTTGTGATCAAAGTTTTACCATCAATTTTGAATTAAATTAAAAATTCAAAATTGAGACAATCTGCAAAGCAAAGGGAGACAAAGATGACAGCCCCACAAGCAAAATTAAAGAAATTTATGTGATTAAGTTCTTCTGGAACCCATTTAAATTACTTTGGTTCTCTACCCCTGTGTTTGTATAATGCAGAAGCAGACATGAAGAAACTGAGTTCTGGTGATTTCATTGTGGTTGAAATGAGCGCCCAGAAAACTTAATATGAACAAGTGAAATATAACATGACTTCTCTGTGGTAATCAGGTTGTCTATTGTTCTCTGTTCTTAATTACTCAGCTTTCATTATTTGCTAATATTTCAAGTTTAAAAGAAGGATTTTGTTTCAGCCGTTCTTTAACACCCTGCTTAAACTTTGCTTTAGTACTACTTTTAAGATATTCAAGAACAAAACTGTAGGAAGTTTAAATAGGATTGAAAACAGTTGAGTTGTATGGTATGCTAATATTCAGACTAGAGTTTGGCAGCATTAGTCCTTCAAATACATTGTTTTTGTTAGTAAGACAAGATATATAAGAATAGAAAAATTTCTGGTTTTACAGATACTATTTTTCATCTTTTTTTAATGTGAACACACATCAATTTTCATCCAAAGAGGTTAATGTCTGCATCACTGTTGAGGGATTGGTTGTGTAGAACAAGATGGTAAAATGGGACTTCTTTCATATTTTCAAGTGCTTTAAAGCCTAAGAGACTAAATCTACAGCTTAATTACAGGCTAGATTGTAGGGTACTCGGGCTTCCTTTTAAGAAAGCTGAAATTTTTATGTGGGCAACCACTGTGTATGTTCCACAAAAATGGCACAAATAGAATTTTAGGAGTTGACTGTAGCAATCAGTACAAAAGTAGAAAGTAAGGAGTCTTTTCATGCTACTCTCAAATATCATCAAATAAAATATAGGGGAGAGAGAGAGAAAAGTTGTACTTGTAAAAGACTGGTAACCTCATTATTATTATTTGCTAAGTAAAACTGCTCTCAATAAACCAAAACTCATGTAACAAACACACATCAGTGACACTAACCTAGAAGTTGGAGAGAAATGAGGATATGAAAGACAAGAATTTGCTTTGTGTTCTGAGAGATAATTTCTTCCATCTAGAACAAATAGAGAAAGAAAAGGAGAGGCTTACTCTGACACTGTCAAATTGTGGCAAGGAATTCAAGGAATGAACTAATCTTGTACTCTATCTCAATGTGACATGATCCTTAGGGAGAAAAAAACCCCCATACATTATTCCTCCCACTCACAAAAACCAGCCCCCCACAGTCCTCACTTTTCTCAGAACTCCACGGATTTGTCATTGGTTTTTTTATGTGATGAAATAGGCATTGACTCAACATGTTAAAAATATGTGTCTGTTTTTAAAACCAATGTAAAGCAAGTCAACAAATAATCTTGTCTGTACTTGTCTGCACAGTCATAGAGACTTAACATGTCTACAGCTTTCAGGATTTATGAGTGGATTTGTTATTCATGCAGATGTAATTCTCATGCTAGACAATGATTTCTTGCTAAAATAAATTATGAGTGGCATCTTACCAAACACCTATGAGCTTCAGATGGTCAAAAATAAATTGTTTAACTACAACTCTAATTTGTTCTACTTATTCCCCCATCTTCACCCTCAGTTAATTAATGCTTTACCATAAGCCACACTTTTCTTTCTATTTCTCTGAGGAGTGCATACTGAGAGAGAAGAAAAAATAAATAGTGCAATTCCTGAATGAGAGAAGAGTCTTAAAAAGCATCACTCAGCCTTTGGTCTCTGTTCTGAACATTTTGATACACACTGCACTAAATGGAAAGAAGACAGTGGGTTTCTTTGAATGCTGTTGTTGTTTCCTGTAAGACCCATTGAGAGCTTGGTACCAAGTTCCTGAAATGTAGATGCAATGGTTCTCACTTCCACCAAGTTAATTACTTTGGCAGCAATATATCATCTAAGCTCAGGTTCTGCTACCAGGTAATTGCCACCTTATAATTAACTATCTTTTAAAATGGATTAGTCTCTGGCTTTGCATCACTTATAATTGAATTCACAACACTGAAATAAGTAATTTTCCATAGGCCTTAAAGTAAAAGAACTTGTAATCTAAAGTTGAAAATAAATTAAAGAATACGTCTCCATGAGCTCGTCTTTCAGCTGGTTTCCAACCTTTCTGGATCCTGATCAATGCTGCTACTTACAAATTTTCATGGAATTATAGAATGGTTTGAGTTTGAAGAAACCTTAAACTTAATCTGTTTTCAACCCTGCTGCCATGTGCAGGCTTCCATTACCATGTTGCTCACAGCCCCAACCAACCTCCTCTTGAACACTCCCAGGGATGGAGCAGCTTCTCTCAGAAACCTGTTCCAGTGCCTCATCACCCTCACAGCAAAGATTTCTTTCCTAATGTCCAATCTAGACATACTCTTTTTCAGTTTAAAGCTATTCCCCCTTATTATTTCACTGCATGCTCTTTTAGAAAGTCTCTCTGTCTTTCTTGTACTCTGTTAAGGTACTGGAAGGCTGCAATTAGGTCTCACCGCTTCTCCAGGCTGAACAATCCCAATTCTCTCATCCTTTCCTTGTAGGAGATGTGCTCCATTCCTCTGATCATCTGGGCTGTGAGTGCACATTGCCAGGCCATGTCCAACCTCTCATCAACCATGATCCCCAAGTCCTTCTCGGCAGCTGCTCTCTCAATCTGCTCATCCCCAGCCTGTGCTCATACTGGAAGTTGCCCTGATCTACATGGAGCACCTTGCACCTGGTTTCAAGGTAAACCTCATGAAATTCCCATTTCCCCAGTTCTTGAGCTCGTCCAGGTCCCTCTGGATGGCATGCCATCATTCAGGTTTGTGAACAGCACCATGCAGCTTGGTGTGTGTGCTTGTGCTGTGCCATCAGCAAACATGCTGAGGGTGCACTTGATCCCTTCATCTATGTTAATGAAAATATTAAATAACACTGGTTCCAGTAGGGAGCCCTAAGGCACACTACTTGTCTGTGTCCAGGCCATTGCCTGGGTACTTAGTTTTGCCAGGTAACAACTGAATGAGTAAAATGTTTGCAAGTAGTTAAACTCGCTGAGGTTTAAACAACCCGTTAAAGCCATTGGTGTACTGTTGAGTTGACTGTTCCTCTTCATCAATGTACTTAAAGCAGGTACACGGTTCTGTTTCTGACTGAGAGTACAATCTGATGGTCTCTGATTAGCCTGGGCTCTATCTTGAAGAACTTTGTAAAACTCCTCATTGAAATGAACAGTAAAATACAATTTCTCTACCTGCCTGTTCTCCTCTATTTTAAACTAGGAGAAAACATCTTTCACAGTGCCTGAGTAAAGCCTAATACAGACAGTATCTAGTAGCCACAATAAGAAAAAAGAGATCTTGATTCATTAAAGAATCAATATTTTCAACTATACGGAAGGCTGAAATAGGATTTCAGGCAAAGGACAGTATTTTCCCACAGTTGGATACTTTGAAAATTTCTCTCTGAATAGTTCTTCCAGTTGTTGGTAGTAAAGATCAAGTATCTCAGATTATAAAAGCAAACTTTCACCTATATTATTGTTTATTTAGTCCGTCTAAACAGAAAAGATTGCTTGTCAGTGTGCATGGGTTTTCCTACATAAAAACCATTAGGCAATAGCTTCAGCAGTTATTAACCACTCAAATTGTAGTGTTTCACGGCTGATTTAAATTCGCTGTGGATATGCCTCATCCTGTTTCTTACTCTATCTATACATAAATCCCAGTGCACACATATTATCTATTCCACTGAGCCTATCAAAGTCAGAGACTTCAAATGATGCAGAAAAAAGTCTTCAAACAGAGAAGGTAACAGTCTGCTGAACTTCTGCAAAGGAGTTTCAGACAGTAGAAGAGTCCATTCTCAGAGAGAATAAAACTGGATGCTAAGAATACCAAATTTAACTTTGATCTTCTTCATATCAAAGAGCACACATATTTTAATTAGGCTCAAAAATGTTATTGAGCTTCCAGACAGAATTAGAAACATTTAGTGTTATCTTTGAGGAACTTGGGGATTTCCACGCTGCGGGAGAGAGCATTAATTACAGTAAGTAGTGCACCATAGCTAACTATATTTTTGAAAAATTTGCAATGTGCTTAGTGTTCATGCCTTTCACAAGATTGAGAGCACAAGAAAAAAAATGTATTTACTGACAAAACAAATCATGGCATGACCATTAGCATTAGAGGTTTTCTTGTGCTGCAAAATACAGCAGAGTAAACATATATTTATATAAGTAGGTTTTGCAATCCTTGAGTTTAGGTAGGAGAGGAAAAGTTTGTATAGAGATGTTATATCTTTTATGAGATTAGTTGAAACAGCTAATAAAAAGAAAGACATACTATGAGATCAAACTACCTTCATCACTGTACTGAACCATTGAGTGTCACATACTACTATTAGTCATAAACTTCAGTTTACATAAGCTTCAAAAAATCTATTGGATAAGACTGGAAGGAATAGCCTTAGAGGGTAAACAAATTCATTCCATCAACACATGGGCACAAGGTAGTAAAAAGCCATTTGGGGAAAACTCTAGCAAGCCTTCATACCACATCATACCTGAAACAGCGTTCAAATTGACTTTAAAAGAATCTAGGTGTTTGACAAGAGCATTCTGTTGGAAAGCTGCATCAAATCTTCCTATATATAATTTTTCAGTTGTTTTATTATAATTAATAATAGCCAGCTTATTCCAATATGCTTCCACATTGTCATGATTGGGATTTTTTCTGGTTAAATACCTCTCCCTTCTCCTTTCCACATACACAGTGAGTACTTAGAGAATCTCTTCCAGCTTCATTTTGTTGAACTAAGAAAGTAAAGCTCTTGTAGTTCCCATTTGTATTAAATACTCCCTTTGTAACCTGAATACCTTAAAACGTCTTCAGGTGACAGCCTGTTTTGAGTTTGTCGTTCTTCAAGTCAACAGAACAGTATTATCCAGAGAATTTCATAACCTATTCCCAATCCTGCTACAATAACATTAATACCCTTTGTAGGAATCCAGAAACAGAGAAGTATTTCCCTGTTTGTTCTGGGGATTCTGACCTCCAGAAAAACACTAGCTTTGACTCTCATTTATAGAGAGGCTTCCAAATATCCCTGGATAGACCAGGATTTATAAAAGAGTAAGATAGCTAATAGAAAATAGTGTTGTGTGTCACTAGGGTGAGAAATATAGGTTTTAGAGTGTTTTAGAAATGGAGTTAAGTTGGAGGGAAAAGGGTGTTGTCCCTGTGCTTCTTTTTCTCCTTCTCTTCTCTATTATTCTGCAGTGTTGAAAGCACAAGATGTGATTGGTTAGAAGTTTGTCACAGTTTTAGTTATGGAGGTGGACAAGAAATAGAAATTGGTTAAGAAATAGAAATAATTTACATTTCTATTGTTAATTGGGTGAAAATTATTATAAAGATAATGCAACTGCGCAGTCTGGGGCCATTTTTGAGCCATGCAGGTGGTGGCTTTGCCTGAGCATACACTCCAGTAAGGATGATGCCAGGATTTTTTTATAATGTATTAATAAATAAGAAGAACTAGAGCCTAACAAGTGTCTGGAGTCTTCTTCCAGACACAGAACTGAGATAAACAGGACTCCCCCAGTTAGGGAGGATCACAAAGGCACCCAGCGTCAAGGGGCAGGAATCTCACACCCTGTTACTGCAAACAGATTAGATCTCAATCCCCAAAATTAATTTAGTAATTTAGTCCAGAACAATAACTTTTCTGCCTGACCCATGGTTGCTTCAACTCCGCCCATTCTCTCAACTTTCTAAATTTTTTGTTTCTTGAATGAACCTGTCCTATACTTGTCAAGTTTGCCTGGGTAATGCATAAAAAATTCTATTTCTTTTTTAGGAAAATCAGTTATTTCTGTTTGATACAAGTCAGCATCAGCAATCCCATCTTTTTTTTTTTAATTGAATCCCATCTTATTCTTTTAGTTTCTGAGTAGCTCAAATTTTACATCAGACTATGGTCCAAACTGTTTAAAAAGCCAGAAAAAAAAATTTAGTTGTTTGTGTTGGTTTTTTTTTTTTCCTTTAAATATAAGCTATATTCTGAGAGTTCAAAAACCCTAAATAACCTTTATCCTAAGCTGAAGCTGCCTGTCTCCTTTGCAGGTGCACTTAAAAATTCTTAGTTAATATTAGATTTATTACCAATTTTAGCTAGTTAACATCCCTTGAAAGTTACGCAACTTTCAGTCCTATCCTGATTTCGGGGTAGAATTAATTTCTTCTCAGTAATGGTTACACCACCATATTTTGGAATTGGAATGATAACAGTGTTGATAGCATTGATGGTTTGGGTTTTTGCTAAGTAATGTTTATCCTAAGTCTCATGCTCTGCCTGTGAAGAGGTACTCAAAGGAAACGGGGAGGAAGCACAGCTGGGACAAAAGACCTTAGCTGACCAAAAGTTTATACCAAATACTCCACATCATAGAACATCCTGCCCAGTGTATAAACTGGGGGGAGTTACCCAGAAGGGGAGTCGGTCTGGGTTCAGGAAGGGGGTCTGACATCAGTCAGTGTTTGGTGAGCAACTGCATGGTGTACAACTTAGTTTACTCTTTTCATTTACATTGATGTTATAATTTACCATTATTGCTGTATTTTACTTTATTTTCATTTATTATTTATTTTAACACACAAATTTTACTTTGATTCTCTTTTCCATTCCAGTAGGGCAGATGTAGAGAAAAGGGATGGAGTGAGGGGCATGTAGTGCTTGATTTCCAGATGTGTTCAAACCAAAGCCCAATATACAAGTCTGCTTCAAAAGTCACTCTGCAAACTCAGGAGTACTTATTCCCCACAAACAGTATGCATATAGCAGCACTCAGTCTGTCAAATATGAGAAGCTTACTCAGAACCCAAAGAGTTGTATAGCAATAGCTAAACCTGCTTGGAAAACTCAGGTGATTTCCTAGTCACAAGTGAATTCTGGTGAATAATGGCCTAAGTGTCATATTATTTCATGCTTATAAACTATGGGGTATTTTTAGATAATATTTTTCTTATGTAAGATAGGCTAAGCAACTGATAATACCATCTTTCTTCAAATTCTTAAATTGGAAAAAAGTTATTCAAAAGCTGTTTATAAAACCACATGAAGTACCTCTCAAGCCACTCATAATAGCTTAAAAATGTTTTTAGCATAAAGTAGCGAGTACAGGAAACAATTCCTACATTAATTCCTTCAAAATAGAGACTTGCTTCATTTATTTGTCCCTTAAATTTTATCCCAGTAAAACAGTATTTGAAACCAGTAGCTGGACAACCACTGAAATCTTTGGAAGCAGATATTTAAAATATGAATTTTGATTAGACAAACTATTGCTATTATCTATAGTTTGGATATCTATCAGGCTGTCAGTGCTGGCATTGATTCATAGATCGTGCATAAAAGTCACAGCAGAATGTGATTGCTGTCTGACAGATAAAAGTATTAATATCTACACATTACACTGTGAATTAATTCTCAGTATTTTAGGTGATTCAGCAAATCCTTAGTAGTAAAATTTATTTTTAGCATGCTTCCTTTTTCTGCAGGCTTTCATTTTCTTCTTGGATCTATATTTGGCATACTTCATTTGAAAGAAATTATATGTTTCCTCATTAACAGAATAATTAAGGACCACAAATATGTTTCTGTTTATGGCAGAGATGATGTTTTGATTATGTATCCTAAAATAGAATGAAAGCATCTGGCAGGGAGTCTCAGTACTGCTGAATTAAAAACAACATGTTTTTAATGGATGGTTACATACATTCAAATCTGAATAACTTTATAATATACCAGAGCATTATAAAAATACCTGATTACCTGTTCCCCATAATTAATTGGTAGATTGTAAAGAGTCTTAAAGGAGCATTTCTAGATGCTCTAGATTCCTCTTTCCAGAAGAATTGCAACACCATGGTCCATCCTATGAAAGGACTGACTCTCTTATTGTATCCCGACTACCTAAAATTTACAAATGTAGACAATGAGAAAGGTGCATGAGTATCACATCGAGACTTAAGATTTAAGAAAGATACAATTTTTAAAACTGAATCTTCCTTGATAAGGTTTTTGTGGTATGATGCTCTTTAAGACTGGTAATTTTAGCCATAACTGAGACAATCTGTCAGCAAAGTGATCTATTGTAACATTCAACTTGGGCAAACCAAGTCTGACAGTTGATATTTCAAGCAGACCTATTCATGTGCCCAAATCAAAACTGCAGTGCAGTTTTTTGCAATCTATGTAGCATATACAGGAGTCAAATATTTGTATCTTTACAGGACACACACACTTTATGCAAGCTCATAGATATGCAATGACAAAGTAGCTGACTTATATGAGTGATACAACTAGTCCTTATATATTGTAGAAGATACAGATTTCTGAAGCATCATTTTTTTTATAAAGTCTACACTCAGCAATATTCTAAATATTATAAAACTATTGAAGTTATTTTATTGCAATTTTTCCTTGAACAGTTGGTCCCCCAGAATTAATTAAAATGTTGGGTTTTAGCTTTGTCCTGTTAAAACTTCTTTTATGATTGGAACATATTGCCAACACGTGTGGCTATCAGGAGAATAAACACGTACTTTAAAAAATCAACTAAACTGGAAAGATATTTACCCATTAAGACTCAGCAAAAATGTTAGTGCTATTCTGAGAGTGAGTGATGAGTAATTGAAAAAAAGATTAAAAAAATACAATAATATATTATTTCTTTTTCTATTTCTGAAAACTCATGAGAAATAGTATCAGGTCATAGCACATCAATTGCTAAACATTGAAACATAACAGGTCAGCTAAAGAAATCAGTTTTGTCCTTCATAATTTTTTCCCTCCCTGTAGCATCTCCCCCGATTCCAGCAATCAGGGTGGCAAAATTTCCTTTTACCAAAATACTTTGATAGAGCTTGACAAACAGATCATTAATCAGGACTAGAAAGCTGCAGATACTAAAAAGTTTGTTTTGGTGGCAGAGACCCCATTTATCTAACAATGCAACACAGCTTTTCATGAGGTGTGAGGCAATTTCATAAGACCTTTAAAAAAAAATTATTAAGAAATGACAGCTTCACTTTCTGTCACATGCAAAATTAAAACTCAGATGGTGCTTCAACCTGTGACACAAAAAAGAGCAACTATAAGAAGACAGGATTGTGGGGATACAGCTAGAGAGCAGAACTGCGAGCACTGCTCAACTCATGACAGAAGTGGAAGCAGCAACTATGCTAAGCCACAAACCATGGCAGGCTGTGAGGCCTACCACAAAGTAGTTAGCATGAGTAAGAAGAACTCTTGGAATGTACCTGTGCTGGTCAGTGCTAGCTTCTAGTTTTGCAATATTATGAAGAAACATAGATATGGTCGTTATAGTGATCACTGCTTACATAAGCATCCGTTCGCTTACATAAGTATCTATTTTTAGTAACTGCAGAAAAGGTATAAATACTGAGCTCTGTATCAATAAAATCGGCTTATTGCATCCAAGCAATTTTTCCCGTCTCTTTCACCAGCAACTGCCGCGCGACAACACAGGATAACATTCCAGTAGTTTTTAATTACTTGAATACTAGAGACAAACACAGTGCTCTACTGATTGGGATTTGAGTAAAGTAAGCTGTAAACAAATGCTAGTGTTCTCTTCCCTGCAAAACAGAAGTCGATGAAACATGCCAAAAGTTAAGGATTACTAAATATTTTAATTACTGATAATAATGAAAAAAATTAAATAAGCTTTTTTTCAACTGCATTATATATTTGGTTTCTTGGTCATATACCTAATTTATGTTTCTCAGGTTGGGGTCTATATTCTTGTTTTCTCTCTGCAAAAAAAAGAGAAAGCTCCTTACCATCCACTTCCCTCCCAGAACTCAGGATGTAGGGAGAAAGTGGCAGCCAGGATTAGGCTCCTGAAAAAGCTCTGGGAGATCTGACATGAAAGCTTGAGGCTAATTTCCAAACTATTCTTTGGTTTGGGTCAGAGCACATAACAGTCCCCCCCAGGTGCCTGAGAACTGGATTTGCAGTTTTCACTTTGAATGATGCACTGACATACTTTCCCTGCAAGGCAGCAAAAGGGAAGGGAGATAAAATAAAAGCTGTGTTTTGCAACAGTCCCTCGGTTTTATTCAGCATAGGATATTGTAGAGGTAACAAGTCTGGGGTACTGAAAAACTGCAGTTCTCTAAAGTACTTCAAACCCTCAAGATTTCATCAAGCATCACATTATTTGGTGGTGGGAAGAGTTGAGTTAAATAATTTAAAGATAAACAAGAAATATATAATTCTTATTCTTTTACTTACAGAGAAAAGTTTAAAAATGTCATCTCTGATGGCTCAAGATTATAAGGCAAAAAAAAAATTACCTTTTGAAGTTCATGGCATTTATAAAGACCTGAGTAATGATTTTTGTAAGCTTGAAGTTGACAGTTATTTCTTTAGTCCAGCATAAGCATGAGAAATGGTAGAATAAATAGAATACAGTTGTTTCACTGTTATCATGTACATTTTAACGGTATAATAAGTGATAGACAGTCTTGCATTCTTTCTTTACATATTAAAAGCTTTTTTTTTCATTCAGCAAAAAACCTTTAATCAAGACCCCATCTGGAGAAGTAAGGGTGCATAGGTGTGTATATTTCACAACCTGTGTACCAAATAAAAGTACTGTGATCTCACAAAGGGCTGTGCCACCATCGTGGCTTTGGACCAGGCTGAGTAGAGTCCATGCCTCTTTTCAAATCAAGCTTTTTTTGTTGGCTGTCTCCATTTCAAGGAACAAGAAACCTCTGTGTCCTTGGCACAGAATGAAAATGTGAGATATCTCTGGGATTTGTCTTTTTCTCCTGCTCCTCTAGGAATAGCTAATCTTACCCAGCATACTACCAGTTCACCAGTGACCCTGCAACATTTTTCTGGGGAATAGGTTGCTACCAGTTGGGAGTGGGAGAGGGGAATGTGAGGTGGCCTTTGTTTTGAACTTTTCTGCTTCCATGGAAAATCCAGAAATTATATATTCATTTCAACTCAAGAAAACATGGGGACAGTGTGTTGTAGATGATCTAGAGTGGAGGGAAGCAGTTAGCACAAAACACTAAAACAGCAGTCAGAACAAGTTCATAGCACCAAACTGAGCATTGTATTAAGGCCTCCTTTACTGTCCGTCTGTAAATAGTCCTTTTACTTGCATTGTCTCCAGTCTTAGTCAAATTTCTGCAGATATTTGAACACTTGGATTGCTTTTTCCTATGGAAATTAGCAGTACTGTCTCTCAAAAAATGCACATTTACTGATCATGAGTTTTTATAGAGGTGTTTTCATGCTTTTCAGATGATTTTACTTCTATCCATTAGGAAAAGTATTAGCCACATTAAGTCCCCTGCCCAAATGGTCTTTATGCTTCTGGGGGAAGAGGCAAGTTACAATTCTACTCCTTATGGGACACTAAACAATTTTTTGGTTTTTGTTTGTTTATCATACCATAACATGTTTCAAAACACATGAAAGCTGCTGAAATAAAGGCAGTATTAAAAGTGTGCAGTTTAAAAACAATTCAAAGTGTACCTAGGTAACCTCACAAACATTTTTAATGGGTGGAATTGTGATCAAAAGAGATAGGATTCAAACATAAACCTGAATAGGCTGTGCCTATTTGTACAACTAGAAGTAACAAGGGCAATTCCCTGAATTATATGCACATCCATACAAAATTTAAAATCCTGACACAGATATTCCTTATTGAGCTGGGAATTTTGTGCAAACAACTTAGTCCTGTAAACAGCTGCAGAAAATGCTTCTAATTAATTGCTCAAAATACTGGAATGTGTCTCAGATTCTGAAGAAAAGCCATTAGGTTGATTCAGAAAAATGCCCTCATTTTCTTGCACACAGAACCATATGATTTGGAATTTGGGAGCATGCAGGGGGATTTTTGAAGACTTAGGGGAAAAAAGTCAGGAGCTCAAATACTGGGATTTTTTTGTACATAAAATGCAGCTTTTAGCAACTAGTAACTTCAAAAATCAGCTCATAATCAAGGCTCTCTTGAGGCATACCTATAATCTGCCACAAGTGCCTCTCTATGAGCACTTCAGCTCATATGAACCACACTGCCCCAGCCAAATCGAATTTCCCAGTTGCTTCTGTTTATGATATTTTAGGTCACATTGCAGAGCAGAAGAATTACAAGGAAGTAGATTCTTTCCAGGTCAAATGGAACTGGAGGGCGCACACCAGGAGCAAACCAAATGCTCTCCAACAACTAAGGGGAATTCACAGGAAAAGAGCTAGATTGAAGAAGGCTTAGCTGTAAAACAAAATTTTGGGTTATCAGGACAGAGTCCTCCTGAAAATTTATGCTTATTGAGTTGTATCATATTAATATGAAAATAAGCCTATGAACTACAGAGCCACAATATGATATGAGGAAGTCCTCTAGACTCATTCCTGGCTGAAGGACTCCAGTACTAAAATCAGACATGGTTAACCTGAATGGAACAAGTATCTTTTTGTGTTTGAAGTACTGGCTACATTAAGTAAAAATAAATAGTTGTTAAGGGGAAAAAATTTTCAAATTCTAACAAAAAGAAGAAACATGAAATACCCTTTCTGAGTAGGAAAGTAGGATTCCCATTAATCTTTTTCACTACAAATCCGAGGCTATCTGGAAGGAGGTGTAATTGATTCATTTTCTTCTGTAGCAGAAATGAGGGTGAAAATAGGAACATTTTTCCTGTCAAATTTATTTACTAACAAAGTACAAATTGGGGAGCTAAGAAAACCACAGCCTTTTTTTAAAAGACCTGTTAATATTTTCTGATTTTTGTGTACCTTCTGCCTTTGAGTGTTTCCTTAACTTTTTCAGTTTTTCTATATTCAGACTGTTTATCCAACCATTCATTTATTTTTAAATGACAGTGATTATCATGGAATTAACCAATATTAGGAGCTGTAATTTTACCTTTTGGAAGCAAAAGTTAGTGACTCTCATTATACAGTGCCAAAGAATAGTCACATGCTGTGGCAGACCAAAGCAGCCCAAGTGGAAATATCTAAAACATGAGCTGGGTGTGTTAGCGCTGAGAAAACTTTACAACACCCACTCATTTCATTATAAAATGAAATTAGAACCTTATATGAGGTGTTTGCTATCAAGACATATTCTAAAAAATGAACAGACTCATGGGTATCATAAAACAGAATATTGTCAACTGAACAGAATTTCACAGAATATGTGCATAATTACAGGAATTGTATGCAAAATAAAATATTAAGAAAATTA
>VWZN01021651.1:183714-195855 GCA_013396955.1 Regulus satrapa | reverse complement strand
TATATATATATATATATATATATATAAAATCTGTATTATCTCTATATATTGCCTATATAATTAAGGGCCAGCCCCGTGATTCCGGTGTTGTCCCCATGCTCAGGAGACAGTTCCAGTGCCTATTCCCACCTGACCCTGGACAAGGGTGATGGGGCAAGGCCTTGCTGGTCTGGTGCAGGGCCAGGCTGGGATGCAAACACCATTCCAGCAGCTCCCAGGTTGGTGGCTCGTCTCATGCTGAGACTCAGAGGCTCCACAAATAATCTGTCCACGCTCCTTGCGTCCCCTTCCAATGGCCCCAGCTCTTCCTGGAGGGAAACTGGAGCTCTTCCAGCTGCTGCTGCTGTCTCTGTTACCATCCACTCTTCCATCTATAACCCAACACCTTGTTCCTGCTGTGGCTTGGCCGGTTTTATTCCAGGTGGACATTTTCAGCTGAATTTCTGATGCATGACCATTACCTAGCTCCAGAAAAGAACAAAACCTCCATGTGCTTTGGGCTGGGAATTTAGGATTTCAAATTACTATTTCAATCCCATATGTTCTTGTCTTGTTTTCCTCCCTTTTCTCTCCACCATGTCCCTCTCCTGCCTTTCCATGGCTCACATCTACAAAGCACAGAGGTCAGCTGCAGCTCCACAGATCCCTTCTCCTGCCTAGAAAAAAATCTTCTACTCACCTCTGGATGTTGTGCAAGTAATTAAAAGAGATTAAATTAGGTCTGGGGCAGAATTTTGCATACTGGGAGTATCTGAAGTAGCTTTTTTCCCTCACCTGTTCAGCATTTACAATTATAAGCATTCCCAGTGGTCGCCAGAAGTTCTCTGTTCTTTCACCTGAGAGGATTCTGGAGCCTGGTTTGATTTCTCTCCTTTCTCTTGCCTCATTTTCCCCAGATCAACCCCGTGACGGGCCCTCGCGAGGGAGGGACCAGAGTGACCATCCGTGGGGAGAACCTGGGGCTGGAATTCCGGGATATCGCCTCCCACGTCAAGGTGGCCGGCGTGGAGTGCAAGCCGCTGGTGGAAGGGTACATCCCAGCAGAGCAGTAAGTGGGGTGTGTGGCAGAGCAAAGGCCACAGCACACCTAATGGCATTCCTACCTCTAGGGCCTTCTGGGGAATCCATTCCAACCTGGGAGCTGAGGGGTGGAAGAGGCCGTTCCTCACGTGCAGCTCAGGATAATCTGTTTATTTAATTAATAATTAGTGCCGTGATTGGATTGCGTATTTAGGCAATCCTCATGGAGAATGCCCTGAAGTTATCCTGGTTCTCAACAAGCAGTCAACCCATGGTGTTCAATTCCAGTTTGGAAAGCAGCAATCCTGAAAAAAACCTCTTGCTACATGCAGGAGTGATCATTATACCTTAAAGCTGCCTCCTCCATGCCAGGCTGCAGCTGAGAGGGACAGAGCCAGACCTCAGCCCATCATTTCCGTGTGTATTTAAGTACCTTTACAACACCCCAGCACTTGTCCCAGCCAGAAGCCACCACTTTCTAAAG
Source organism: Regulus satrapa (assembly GCA_013396955.1). Taxonomy (NCBI): domain Eukaryota; kingdom Metazoa; phylum Chordata; class Aves; order Passeriformes; family Regulidae; genus Regulus; species Regulus satrapa. The sequence continues at coordinate 194,351 of VWZN01021651.1, read as the reverse complement.
AATAACTTAATCCACAATCTGGATTCTGGATGGGACAGAAGAGAGTGGGTTAACCTACAGCTCATGCCCCAGCAATGTGGGCTCCCTGCCCCAATTCCATCTTGCCAGCACCACCAAACCACCCCTCAAACTCTGCTCCTGGTTGGCGTTTTCCCCTCAGGATCGTGTGTGAGATGGGGGAGGCCAAGCCCAGCCAGCACGCAGGATTCGTGGAAATCTGCGTGGCCGAGTGCAAGCCAGAGTTCATGGCCAGGTCCTCTCAGCTCTACTACTTCATGGTAAGTTCCTGAAAAAAGTTCCCCTTGGCCCTGGACTCCTTGGCCTTGGTCCTCTTTGCTCCCTCTGTCCATTGTCCTTCACCACATTGAGACTCGGAGCTCTTTGCTGCTGTTCTGTGTGCACCAAATTGTTCATTCCATTTCCTTTCAACATCTTGTTCTGAGCAAAAATAGCCAGTCTAATTAAAGTTTTAACAACCTAATAATAGTCCAGATTATTAGTCCAGTTACAGTTACATGCAGCCACAGTCCAAATTAATACAGAATATTCTCATTAATAGTTAAAAGTGCTGTGCAGGAAAGAAAAAAAAAAATAGCTAAAAAAGGGGGAAAATTTCCCTTGTATCATACTCTTTTGGAGGTGTGATGCTGCTGCTACCAACACCCCTCTGGCTGGAGCCACCAGTGACCTCCAGAAGAAATTTGGGGGTGGCCACTACTCATTACAACCCCAGGATCTTCAGCAACACGAATGTGATGGTCTCGACAAGATTTCTTTCTCCTCCCTCTTGCATTCCCCCAAGTATTTATTCATCCCATCCCCACCAGGAGCACTGAGATCAGGACAGATCCAGCTCAGGCTGCTGGTGAGCTCTAGGATGTGACGGGGGGCTCAGTGCTGGTGGGCAGCTGTTTTGGATGCTCCATGATGAAACAAGAGACACCTGCAAGCTTCAGCTTCAGTTCAAGTGCAAACACATGTTGTACACTCAACCTGTGCTTTTTTCCTCCCTTCTGATGATGATCCTTGTCCAAGAGACCTGATTATTCCTCTAAGGCCCCTTGCTGGGGACATGCAAGCATTGTCTGGCCTTGATCTGTTCAGATCTGTGCAGGTTTGAGATGAGAGGGTGCCTTTGTTCCCATCAAAAGCTCTGACTCTTGCAAGAGAATGGGTCTCTTCTGAAATTATTCACATGCCTGAGCATTTCTTTGTGGTAAAGGGAACTTGTAATGAATGCAAATGTCTTGGATTCCCCCCTCGAGCTACAGAAATCTCTCCTCTCCCTGCGTTTTCCGATGTCACTCAGGTGTTGCGGTGGCGGGGGCAGAGAAACACCTTGAGAGAAAGCCCCTACCAGGCAGCCAGAAGGGCTCTTTCCAGGACATTACACTTCAGCGTGTCACCTTTGCTACTCTTGGAATTACTGTCTGCTTCTGATCATCCGTGTCCATCTGTGACAGCTTTTCCCTCCGCTTGCCGCCTTCCCGGCTGCCAGGGCACGAGCACGAAGCCACCGGGGTTTTCTCTGCTGAATACCTCGATACCTTTGTGCCAGACAAAAAAAACACCCAAATAACCCCAAAAATACAGACACTCTCCAGCCTGCCCATCATATTCCCCCTCCCGTGTCCGTTGCTATCACAGTGTGAGCTGTGGTTTTTTTGCTTCCTCGGATTTTTCTGCCAGGAGGGCAGAGATGCTGTTGCAGGAATCTCAACGTGCCTTGGCATCCTGCAGCAGTGCGTGGCAGCTGGAAGGGAAAGAAGATGTTTGAAAACCAAGGAAGGGCATCACCTGGGAGATAAATGTCACTTCCTGACTCACAGCAAATCTCCTGGAAAATTGCTTTTCAAGAGGTTGGAAGGAGAGCTTGGTCAAAGTTGGCCAATTGGTTCAGCCTTTCCCTGTCTTGCAAGAATTTGAAGAGATTATGGTTTATTCTCAACAGAGTATTTAATTTCAGTGTTAAGAAAGAGGTGGGTTAGTTTAGAGATGCCAGAATGGTTCTTCTTCATCTTTCTAACCAGAACATTTAAATTCAAATAACTGCTCATTTGTTTTAAACTCATCTGTGATCAAAACCTGCAAATTGCATTAGAAAGTACAATAAGCCAAGAGGGAGACAAAGCTGAAATGAAATTTATGATGATCTAAATGAAATATATTTTTTTACAGTTACTCATTTTCTTTTTGTGATTATTGCCCCAGTCTTTCAATGAAAAAAAAAATTACATTTACTTCTCAATTTGGGTGTTGAAGAAAGTTTACCTTTATTCTGGCTTTAGATGAAAATATTGTGTCTCAGTGCAGGTGCTGTGGGCTACTCTACATTTTTTCTGAGTCTGCTCCTAAAATCCTTGCTTTGGAGAGCATTTCCCATCCATTCCCTTCATCTTTTCCCCTCTTGCTGCTACTGCAGAGCCTCTAGAAAGGAAACCCAGGTGCACAAAGCTGTGTTGAGTCACATCTTGCTCTTCCTGTGTTCCCAGGAGGAATGGAATGGGAACCAAGGTCTTGACAAGCTCCATGGGGGACAGTTTAGACCCAGCCCTGATGGTGCTTCTCCACATAAAACCTGTGTGCAGGAGTTGATGGAGGAAAGAAAGGGTTGGGCAGCTGAGGAAAGTAGGTAAAATCCTAGAAAATGCAGAAAACTTCCTGTCCTCTTTCCCTCGTTGTCGCTCTCCAGCCTACCACCGACCCTCAAGAGCCTCTTTGCATTTTCCACCACCTTGCACCAGCGAGGAAACGGTGAAGTCTGGAGTTTTGCTGTGAACGAGCTGTGCAATATCCAGGAAGGGCACTGTGAATAATCAATGGTCGATCACGACTTTGAAAGATGAGCCATAAACCCATTTGAAAGGTTGGCTCCAGACACAGCGGTGCTTTGGCAGGGAGTGTTCCTGGCATGGCTGTGGCCTGTGAGGATCCTCAAAAGGCCATGGCTGCTTTCTCTACCCCAAGGAGAGGGCAGGGAACCCACCCGGGCGTGGGATGAATGTCATTTGGGTCTCTAACTCAAATGTTCCTCTATGATTTTTGAATCAGATGCTGCTGCAGTGCTGCTGTTGTAGGCTTTGGGCACCAGGCTGGCCATTCCCAACCTATTTTCTGCCAGGTGGGAGCTCACTTCCCAGCATCACCCATCATGGTCAGCAGGAATTTGTACTGATGGGGGTGTCCCTCAATCAAGGAGTACCAACTGAGGTGATACCCAAAATATAAAGGAGCAGTACTGAAGTGCATCCTTTGTATTTCCACACTCTTCCTGAGGTTTTTATCCCATTAAAAGAGAATGGTAGAGAATATTCCCAGGAAAAATCGCATTCCAGGCTTAAAGAATGGCTGTAATGCTGCCCAGTGGAAAAGCACCTGGTCGACAGTGGCTGAGCATGAGGTCAGGTGTGTCCAGGTGGCCAAGAAGCCAATTGCAGCTGGATTGTGACAGGAATCGTGTGACCAGCAGGGCCAGGGCAGTGCCCACCCCACTGTGCTGAGCACTGCTGAGGCCCCACCTCAAACCCTGGATCCAATTTTGAGCTCATCATGGAAGGGAAGGGAGCTGGGAAAGGTCTGAAGCCTCAGGAAGGGCTGGGGGAGCTGGGAAGGGGCTCAGCCTGGAGCAAAGGGGGATCAGAGGGGCCCTTGGGCTCTGCACAGCTCCTGCCAGGAGGGGACAGCCAAGGGGTCAGGCTCAGCTCCAGGGAACAGGGTCAGGAGGAGAGGGAATGGCCTCAGGTTGGGCCAGGGGAGGGCAGGGTGAATTTTTGTGAAAATCCCTTGATGAAAAGATTGACAAGCTCTGGTACAGGCTGCCCATGGAAGTGGTAGAATCATTGTCCCTGGAAACATTCAAGGTGTTAGAGAGGTGCTTTAGTGGTGGCTTTGGCAGTGCTGGGTTAGTGCTTGGATTTTCTGATTTTGGGAGTCTTTTCCAACCTGAAAAATTCCATGGTTCAAGGTATAAAATCAGCTTCTAAACCATCAGGTGAAAACCAGCCAGGTTTAAACACAAAAAGTGCCCAGCTCTGACAATAGATCCTTCTACAGAGCTGGGAGTCTGATTTTCATGTTCTGCCCTTCCTCCAAGAGCTGCATTTAGAATAGGAGCAAAATGGGAAAATGGAAATCTTGCCGCTGTTTTTCAAAATGATTAAACCAGAGGGGCCCAGGAACAGAGGTGGCTCTGTGTGTGAGAGAGTGGGAGCTGTGGTGTGTGTCAGGTGGTTTTATAAACATGGATTAATGGTCTCCAAAGCTCAATAAGGTGACTGCGTGATGTACCTGCTCGCTCAGAGGAGCTGAGAGCTTCAAGCACTTGTGTCATCATTCTTAAAGAGAGGGGGAAAGAAATAATCTTCATTTAAATGCATATAGTAGCTTTTCACTTGGGACTGAATGGAAAGTTTTTCTATTAAAATGCAAATGAAAGAATAAACTGTAACTCCAAATTTCTCCCTGCATATTGATGTCTCCTCTCTGCATTGTGGTAACAGGGTGATCTGTGCCTTCAGAGCACGAGTATTTTATCTTGATTTGGGGAAAAAGGGAAGCTAGCAAGGTAAGAAAAAGAGTCTTGAGATTTGGGGCCTCTAACGGAATTGTGCCCCTCTTTGATATATTAACACAACACTGTGTTAGGCTGGGAAAAGAGGCTCAGGAAATCAGCAGGAGAAAGGGAAAAGGCATTCAAGGGGGCAGTGCTGCTTTTGTGGCTGTGGCATTTCAGAGGACACCTCGACAGGAGCACCACCACCACCACGAGTCAGTGCAGGACAGCCTGAGGGTGACCCAAGCCAGAGAAGAGAAATGTTTTGGGTCATGTGCAGGCATTTTGCACCAGGGCAGGTTCAGGATGGACGTCAGGAGGACTTCCTTCACGGAAAGGGTTGTTGAACACTGGAGTTGCACCAGGAGGGGATGGTTCCACACTCTGAGAGGTGTTCAAAGAGCAGCTGGATGTGCTCTGTTCTGGCTGTCACGGTGGGGATTGGTCACAGGCTGGACTGGATGGTCTTGGAGGTCTTTTCCAACCTCAATGATTCTAGAATCCTACGTGGGAGAGGCAAGAACAAACTCAGATGTTTTGTTCTCTTCCATCCAGAGGGGAATTCCTACTGCCAGAGGGAAAAGTTAGATTGAATATTGGGAAGGAATTGTTCACTGTGAGGGTGGGGAGGCCAAAGAAGCTTTAGCTCATCCCTGGCAGTGTCCAAAGGCAGGTTGGGCAGGGCTTGGAGCACCCTGGGATGGTGGAAGGTGCCCCTGCCTATGGCTAGGGGTGGGACTGGGTGATCTTTAATGTCCCCTCCAAGCCAAACCATTCTGTGATTCTGAGAATAAATAAAGTTTATTGATCACCAATAAAGTTAAGTGATCTTTTCAAAACCAAGCCATTTTCATCATTTGTGAGTTCCACAGTTTGGAGGTGGAACCCTTCCCCGTTAAGATCCAGTCAAACCAGTTCACTGCCCAAGTTATCCTGCAGAGTTGGCATCATGTGACAGCAAAAAGACCCCTGAGCTGTGCCAAACAAGCAGTGGAGATGAGAGGTTGTGACCCAAGGTGCTCCAGTCATGGACCTGTCTTTACAGGAATATTTCTGAGTGGGTACAAGGGCAGATCTCATTTTGGAAGGGTGAGAACAGACTGGGATGGGGTCTGAACTCATCCCACCAAACGTGGCATTCGAGCAGAGGGCCTCTGACAGGACCAGTGTCTGACAAGACCCCAGGCTCCTTTATCAGCCAGAAGACATGGCCAGCCTCACAAGTCCTGATTAATCCTTGGGGGTGCCTCCCTCTCTCCACCACTAACAGGAGAGGGAAGGTCCTTCTGCCCCTCTGCTGTGTTTCCAACACTTCCCTTTGCCTCCACAGACTCTGACCCTCTCTGACCTGAAGCCAAAGCGAGGACCAGTGTCGGGTGGCACCCAGGTGACAATCACAGGCAACAACCTCAACGCTGGCAGCAACGTCATTGTGACCTTTGGGCGACAGCCCTGCCTCTTCTACAGGTACAGATGAGCCCTTGCTACTGCTCGTGCCTGAGTGTGAAAGATTGAATGCCAGTTAAAGTCAGGAAACCTCTCCTGCTGCCCTGACACCTTGTCTCTTAAGTGCCTCCTTTGCTCCTTGCCACATCTATGCTGCAATGGGACTTGTGCATTCTGCACCATGCACAGCCTTGCTGGCCATGTTTTGGGGGAGAGAAAATAGGATTTATTTCATTGTTTTGACTGGTATTTGATGTGCTTTTTTCCCGTGGCCTCTTGTCAAATTTCAGTACAATTCTCCACGGTCCTGCGCTCTGCTACTTGCTCTGGGAGTGCGTTGTTTAAAAGATTCATTTTCATGTCCCTGCTTTAGTAGAGGTGACAAAGAAAATCTGACAACACCAGTTCGAAGCACTAAACCACCTCCCTTTTATCCCAGAATAGTCCTGTAGGGCTAAGAAATGGATGATTTGCAACATTTTAGCTCTGTGTTGGCTCCTGTTCAATGGCGCTTCAGAGAGGCTTAATGTCAGTGTTACCTGCTGGATGTTCCTTGATCCCTGTGAGAATGAGTCTGAATCCCATTCCCAGGGGCTCCTGCAGCTCAAAACTACCCAGGGCAACACATTTTGCTGCCAGTAGCGATGGGGGCTGGAGATGAAGCTGGCACATTTCTCCCAAATGTGTCCTTGGCAGGGGAAGAGCTCATTCACAGGAGACCTGGGAGCACTGCCCTGGGGCAATGCCTTTCCCTCTCCTGGCTGTGGGGATCCTCTTTAGCAGCCTGTCATGACTGTGGAGCGATCCAGCATCCAAAATTCAGCAGGGTGAAGTCACAGCCTGTGATCTGAAATGCCAAGTGGGAGCAGACACAGCTGCTTGGAGATGCTCACTGAAGACTGGGGAATTTTGGGAGGGATGGAGCACAGTTTTGGGGGAATTTTTAGAGGGCACCTGGAGGTCGCAGTCATTGAAGGTGACTTACACCCCCATTTTAGGGTGTGAGATGAGGATGCATCACAAATCACAGGACTGGGAAGACTGAAAATATTTGGTGCCTGGATATTTGACTCATTTTGAAAGGAATGCAGACCTTTCAAAAGAGCAGACCTGGCTGGTTTTGAGCCTTGCCAAAAAGGAAAGGTGTATGCAGAATCCTCTTTAAATATAGTCATAAAATGCTTCCCACTGTATTAGCACATCCAAAGGTCCCAGGCATGCTGCAAACTGCACTTAAACAAGACTTACAGTCCTAATGCAAAGTAAACTTTATGATCCCAGACTGCAAAGCTGAGGTGCAAACACCCGTTTTTATGAGCTGCTGCTGCACATGTCTGCAGGCAGGAAGGAAACATCCATCAAATATTTAATCACGAGAAATACTTCTGGAGAGAGGCCTGGTTTGGACTGCCCTTGGGGTTCAGACTTTACTCGGAGTCCTGACAGATTAGGGCTCTTGTGGTTTTATTTAAACCAGTGAAAAGGCAATGCCACTTCCCCAGACAGTGCTACAGGAACATAAATGGCTCACACTGAGTTTCACCTCTTCCGTGCATAGGTTTGGGCCACAGGACATAAGAATAAATAGTTGGGCTCTTTTTTGGCACCGTTTTGCTGCTGGCAGCACCTGGCTCACAGTTACTTTCTCCCCCCTCCCAGGAGATCCACCAAGCACATTGTCTGCAACACCACGGCCTCCTATGAAGGCTTTGAGAAGGTGAAGGTGTCCGTGAGAGTGGACAAGGCCAAGATCCATCAGGAGCTGCACTATGAATATGTAGAGGATCCCACCATCCTGAGGATCGAGCCTGAGTGGAGCATCTTCAGGTGAGCACTCCAGGAGAGCCCTCTCCCTGTACCCATGGCCTTTTAAAGGGCACTGCTCTGATAACTTTGGTCCTTGGTACAGGAAACTGATTTCCAAGCATTGTGTCCACCAAGGATTTGTGCAGGGATACTCCCCAGAGCCAATAAATCCCTCGGGGTGCATTAGAGTGAAATAGCACTGAATGATCAGTGTTTGTAAATATATAAATATATTTTTTAATGTTTGTTTTAGAACATTTTGATTGCAGGGGAAAGCAGCTACATAGACATTTTTGTTTTTACTATCTCTAACAATATGAAAATATACCAGCCTAAAAATATCACATCAGAAAATGCATAAGAAAGAAAAAGAAAGGATGAGAGTAGAAGGATTGCACAACTCCTAGGCTCCACAAAACTCAGTCATTGCAATTATAATGTCTGTTGGTTGAAGTGATGGTCAGAGACCGGATCCATCAGATGACAAGGCACATCCCAAATAAATGATGAAGAAAATCCCCAGAACACGACCTCTGTTGGGTTTATACTCAGGCTCAGGTGGGAACACCCAGCGGGGAGTTTCCCACTGGATGATGGAAAGTTGTGGATCAGGGACACCTGGATGGTGAAATGTGGTGGATCACGAGGCTTTGACACCTGCTAAGTCAACACAGCTCTTGCACCAGCCCAGTTGGCTCCACTGTGTCCCATCATACTCCGTCAGCAGCATCAGCACCTTCCGGCTCTGTGAATGTCCTGGCACTGCCTGAGCAGGGAATTTCTTATAGCTGAGTTCACTTGATGAGGAAAAAGCTCCCACCTCCCGGGGTTTGCCTCTTTCCTTATCTGGTCCAACACAGCTGCAGCCTGAGCTGGGCTGTGCTCGCCCCTGGCACCTGAGTGGGTGCTTTGGCCATCAACATCTTGCCCTGAGTGCCACCAGCATCTCAGGGTCTCTTCAGGTATCACATTCTTGTCCCTAGACCTGCAAGGACTGGATGATAATATCATGTTTATCTTATCCCAGGTTCCCTCCACCCTCCAAATTCTGTTTGTAGGTGCATTTGGGGAGGCATGGCTTGACAGGTGATGACAGGTGAGCAGCTGCTGCTCTGCAGTTTGACACAGTGGGCAAAAACCTTTCCATGATTTTTCCAATAGTCAAGCTATGAACCATCTCATTCTCTCACACAGTGTGCAAGCAATTCCTACCTTTCCCACAGCCTTCATGGACTTGAAATTTCTGTTTCCCCACAGCCCTCATGGACTTGATGCCTCAGGACCAAGCACTGCCTGTTTGGCCAAGGTGCCTGAAAGCCCCAGGGCTCAGTCCTGAGATGAAACACAACAGGAATCCTTCTCCCTGCCCAACGCAGGAGCCTTTCTCCTCATTAGGAATCCCTTTTTCTCTTTACCCCCTTGATGCTGCTTTGGTGAATTCACAGGGTTCACATGAAGGTGTCTGAGAGCAGTGTTTGCCCTGGTTGTGGAAGCATCAAAGTGATACCCAAACTCTCAGAAGCCTGGAGAAATGGCCTCAGGAAGGGAGAAATTGGTCATTAAATGCTCTGCTATTTCCTTGAAAAGATACAAAATAAAAAATCTTAAGTCTCCCCTCGTTCATCCACAGCAGTTCTCTGCTTCCCTGTCAAACTGGACTGATTGGAGTCCCTGGGGATTAGGAGCAGGGCCTGTAAATCCCCCCAGTTCAGCTCCCATCCCGAAGATGTTTTTTTTTCACAAATCAATTAGTGCTTTAATTACCGTGAGGGAATTTACTGATTTAGCCGGATTGAGTCTCTGCACGTTGGGCTGGAAGCTTTAGTGTCGGGATTTTCCATTTGGGGCTTTTATTTTCAGTCAGAGTCCAGGTTATCAGTGAAATGAGAAATCACTTTACTCCCTTATAAAGTGAGCTCAGTGCTGCTTAGAAGGTGCAAGACTGACAGCCTAGGAGAGTGAATTCCTGAATATCCTCTGCAGCACAGGCACCTGCCTCCACCTGGACCCAGGTGTGGCTGGGAGGTGAGGAGTGCTCCACAGCCCTTTGGGTTCTCTGCTGAAGCTGCCAGACAAAGGTGAAGGAGCAGCCAAGGAGATGCCTCAGGTGTGTCAGCAAAGTTTTACCCAGCCTGGAGGTGCAGGGACTCTTTATCCCATGGCTGGATGGATGGGATCTCCCATCCCAAATCCCAGAATAATGGAAGTAAGGGTGAGGTGCTTGTTTAGGGGGGTACTGGGTTATTTGTGGGGTGTGTTGCTGCTAGGATGGATGGCTGGGACTGCACTTGTCTCATCACTCGTGGAATTATTAAGGCTGGAAAAGACCTCTAAGATAATTGGCTTCAATTCTTAACCCAGCACTGACATGTTCACCACTGAAATGTGTCCCCAAATGACACATCCACACAGATTTTGAGCACTTCCAGGGATGATTTGAGCATTTCCAGTGATGGAGCATTTTGGGCACAACCTCTCCCCTTTGCTTTCCTCATCTGAAATCAGGAAGCATCAACTTGAGCATTAACAGATGCCCCATTTTAACCAGACCTACCTAATTTCATCCTCCTTCTTAAGCACTTTTGAGCCCCTCCAAAGGTGCACAACCCTGGAGAGAGAAGATGGAATATCCAGGACTACCATGGGGGTTCAGGGTGCTAGGCACAGTCTTAGGTGTCATAACTGTGGGACAGAGCTGTTCCCAGGGAGAGATGATTGCTGGCTAAAAACCTTTTTCAAGGGCTATTTTTCAAGACAATAAAGAAAAGATTACTGCTAATTTACTTCCATACCCTCCCCAAACAAACAAACAAACAAAAAAAAAAAAAAAAAA
>VWZN01021651.1:159143-183624 GCA_013396955.1 Regulus satrapa | reverse complement strand
AAAAACAAAAAAAAACAAAACAAAAAAAAAAAAAAAAAGCCACGCTGGGCTGGCAAGTAAATAAAATTTTATGAGGCTCCATTAGTACTTTTCATCTGGGTTTGATTTGAGTTGCATCCAGCAATTGTCTGAGTCTGCAGGCAGAAAATGATACTCAGGGTCTTTTGGGGCAATAAACTGTTAAATTCTGAGGGCTTTTGGCACCTCTGTTATTTTGCTGGGCAGCAGCAGATCTCCAGGCTCTGCTCCCACCTGGCTGAACACCCAGATGCAGGCTCAAATGCCAATGGCTGATGATTTTCAAGGCAAGAAACAGTTGTATTTACTTTATTTTCAAGCCAGAGAGGGTTTGAGGGTAATTTTAAGTCTTCAGCAAACAAAAACATACTGTTTTTTCATTTTTTCCCCCTCTCTCTGGTCAGGTGCTGTGGCTGTGTTTATTACCTGTGGTCTGAGCCTGGAAGCTCAGATTCCAAGCCAAATAGAGGATTTTTAACACATGGGTTTTAAACTGTGTGCACAGGTTTGGTTGATTAAATAAAAGGATTTGTATTTATATAGACACACATACCTGTAGGTGTATTCACATATTGGATTTTTGTGGAACGCATAAAACTTACAGCTGAGTAAAGATAGAAAATCCCTTCTAGTTTGAGTCATCAGAGATTAATTATATTGGTAATGATATTATTATTAAATTATATAATAATTGCGATAAAATAATATTTTTTCACTGTTAATATAAAGGCTCACAGCCAAAATTCAGAAGGTCCAGGACAGTGGAGAAAAAAACAATTTGGTTTATACACTTCTGGGTTCTGGAGAATGAGCTGTCCCTGGATGATGTCAGGAATCTTTCCAGGAAAGCTGAATTTTAGAGAAAGGGTATTTTTTTTCTGTAAGGCATGGAAGGAAAGGTCCCTTGTAAGCAGATATGACTTCAGTAGGATCCCTTGTACATTCAGAAAAAACTCTTCCAGATCTTATAGAAGCAGCAAAATATGGGTTTGCTCCAAAAAAAAAAAAAAATCCCATTAGCAATTTCCCATGGTAGATGATGATTTCAGATAGAAGAAACTTGAGATACTCTGCAAAACTCAAATGTTGCCCTAACCATGGGCCAGTCCAGTCCTTGAGTGAAAGACCATGAGGAGCCTCCCAGAGAAGCGTCCTAGGAGTGTCTGCTGGAAGATGTGGCAGTGCCAATTCTCTTTGGACAAACCCAAATTGTTTGGTTCATCAGTGTGGGTGCCACTGGAGGGGCTGGAGCAGAGCTCACCCCAACTTGACAGCTATTCCGGGCGTTTGCATTCATTCCTGCCTCCCCAGCTGATTAATAATGGAAGATAAATGAGGAACACTGAAAACAAAGGTCAGAAACAGGAGATTTGTTGCCTTCTTCCTCACAGGGTTGTTTTTTGTTTTTTGTTTTTTATTATTCTCTGGTGTTTTCTCATTTATAATGCACATGCTTCACCTTTCCTGTACGTGCAGCTTTACCTGGAGGCAGGAAAGGGATTCTGAGCTTCCTTTTCACAATCCCATTGATTCCCACATGGCCTCCCCTTCCCAGCAGGAAATAAACTGCATCCTGGACAGTTTCCAAAGGGACTTACAGAGGCAGGTGCTGCAGCTGCTGAGAGCACTCCTCACCCTGGGAAACCCTCAGAGATGGAGCTGTCTGCTGATGACATTTCCTCGTCCTGTCCTGGCTGTGTGAGCCCTGACAGGTGAAGGTTTTGCTTTCTTGGCCAGCCCTCCTCCTTTCAGCCCTGGATCACTGTGTCCCCACCTCATGCTGTAACAGCAGAGCTCACCCTGATAAAGCAGAGCTGCTTTAACTTGGGGTGGCCAAAGCTGCCTGTGGTGAGCCCTTCTCCTTAATGTGGTGTTCAGAGCCATCCCTGTGAAGCCTGGGAATGGCCCTGTGCAGTTTTCCTTCCTCCTTCCCCCTGCGTTCCCTGAAGTCCCCCAGCTGCTGGCTGCAGCTGGAAGAGGCAGGGGAAAGGAGAGAAGGGTGTTTCTGAGAGCTGTTTCCTTGTGGTGAGAGTGGCTGCAGGCGGTGAGGAGGGCTCCAGTCTCCCCATAAAAGTGAGAAAACCCACCAGCTGCCCGAGGGCTGTGGCTCGTGGGAGTTGGCTTTCTCAGGAAATTGGCCTTTGAGCAAGGGGACACAGGGGCTGGGAATCTCTGTGGGTGTTGGATCAGGATCTACCTGGGCCACCTCATGGAAACCAGGCCGGTGTCTGATGCACACCAAAGCTGAAGACCTTGGCTCAATTTCTTCTGATTGCTGCAGGACTGGGTTCCCTGCTGGCACCAAAGAGTTCACTGAATTGACACTGTCACAGTCAGGGTGAGGTTTGATAGCAGGTTAGATACAGGCTACAGACCTCATCCCAGGATCCTCGAGAGCTGTTTCCATGGGACTGGGAGGGCTTTTTGGGTTGGGAACACTGGAGCAGCTCCCCAGGGAATGGGCACAGCCCCAAAGCTTCCAGAGCTCCAGGAGTGTTTGCACAACGCTCCCAGGGATGCACAGGGTGGGATTGTTGGGGTGTCTCTGCAGGGCCAGGAGCTGCACTGGATGATCCTTGTGAGAGCCAATTCAGGATATTTTATAATTCTTTGACTGATTAAGGTGATACAGGAGACACAGCCTGTGGATTATTTTAAAGACCCTGTGTTAAATCTCCACTCTTCTTCTCAACCCCAAAGCTTGTGATTGCTGAATCCTAACAATGGGAATCACCCAGAGGCTCCCTGACATGACAGTTTTAGCAAGCATTTATTTGTCTTTACTTATTTCTCCCCTTACAAATGAATGAAAAGTTATTTATTTTGTTCTTCCTCCCCTCTCTAGGGGCCACAAGACGTTATCAGACACTTTGCAACCAACATTTAGGAACACAGATCACCCATCACTGGCGTGATGAGTTCTGACACCTATTAGCTGGGTTCATTCTTTAATTCCATTTATTTTTGTCCAGTGGCAACACTCCCATTGCCGTGTGGGGAACTCACCTGGACCTCATCCAAAACCCTCAGATCCGGGCAAAGCACGGTGGAAAGGAGCACGTCAACGTGAGTACGACTGCAGGGCTGGGCAGGGGACCTGCCCTGGTGGGGACAGGGGCTGGCTGGCAGCTCTGGAGCTTGAAATCTCCTTCTGCAGCCCAAAAAGGAGGGCATGATTTGTTTCCAGAAATATTATCTCATCCCTGAAGGACACACAAAGAAAAGAAGGGTTTTGGCAGGGCTGGAACAAAACTTCAGGGGTCTTCTGAGACCTTCACTTTTCTCTTTGCTTCTCCAGCTTGCTGGGATTCATTTCAGGTAACCTGATATCCAAACGGGAATCCTGAGCACAACTGAGCATGCACTGCACAAAGAGCTTTGGAAAAGCCACCAGAGTGTGACACCTCATTGCAAGGTGGTCGCGAGGGTTTGCCTAATCCGTGCTGTGCAAAAAATCAGGGAAGAAACTTTAATTTCCAGAAGGAAACAAAGTCAGGGAAAGATGCTAACACTGGCAACAGAGGCTGAGCTCTCTCAAGAGGCACAGGAAAGCTGAAGTGCAAACTGCTCCTCACACCTCAGCAAGGCTTTCCTCATCCCTGCCCAGTCTTGATTGTGTGACGGGGAATGTTTGGAAGCAGTGGAGCACCAGCCTGTCCCAGGACAACCGGGGGGCGGCTGAGAGCCATGCAAGAATGGGACATTTCCCATAAACACTCCTTGTGTTGTTTTTTAGCCCCCAGAACTGTGAGGTGCAGAACAGCACAGAGATGACCTGCCAGGCTCTGTATTTCCCATAAACTCTCCTTGTGTTGGTTTTCCCCTCAGAACTGTGAGGTGCAGAACAGCACAGAGATGACCTGCCAGGCTCTGTATTTCCCATAAACTCTCCTTGTGTTGGTTTTCCCCCCAGAACTGTGAGGTGCAGAACAGCACAGAGATGACCTGCCAGGCCCCAGCGCTGGCTGTGGACCCCAATCACCAGTCTGAGCTCGCTGAGCGCCCAGAGGAGTTTGGCTTCATCCTTGACAATGTGCAGTCCCTGCTGATCCTCAACAAAACCAACTTCACCTACTACCCCAACCCCATCTTCGAGGTTTTCAATCCCTCAGGGATTCTGGAGCTGAAGCCTGGAAGTCCCATCATCCTGAAGGTGAGGTGGGAACCAAGGACTGCATGAGGAAGGACAAACAAATTCTGCCTCCTGCCTCTCTGTGCCTGCCAGCACCCCCATAAATCCTCCTGATTGCACCCCAGAAATCTCCTCCATTCCTTGCCCCTTATGGAACCATATCAGAGTCACCATCAGCAAACACCAAGCACTGCCTACACCCATAACTAAAAATTATAAACTCCTGTGTGGAGCCTAAATACCCACTGCTGCTCACCAGAGAACATCTTTTACCCTTGCAATGTGGCTGACAGGGGAATGCCCAACTCTGTTTCATTTTTGTACATTCAAGACCTTCCTCTCACCCTTGTTTAAACCCAGACCAGTTCTTTGCCATTTCTGTGAACTTCACAGCAATACAGAGAAGGAATTTTATCATGCAGCATCTTTGTATCACTGTTTTGACATGGTGAACATGCAAAAAAAAATCATTTTACTTGCAGATACTTTTTGCATGTTTGGAAAGGGCTCTGACTTACTTGCCTGTGTTCAGTGAGGGTTTTACTGTGCAGGCCTTAGATGAAACATTTCTCATTCAGTTGCAGAGAGGGAGGAGCAGGACGGGCCGTGGTGACTGCTTTGAGTCTGTAACCACTCATGCTGTTCTCTGCATGTGTTTCTAAATTGGCTTTTCCTCTCAGTGCCAGCAAATGGTGAACTGCAAATGTCATAGCAGAATCATATTCAGGTTGGAAGGGACCTTAAAGTCCATCTCATTCCAACCCCCTGCCGTGGGCAGGGACACTTCCCACAAGTTGCTCCAAGCCTCATCCATCCAGCCTGACCTGGAGCAGCATCAGGGATCAGCCATCCACACCCACCAAATGCAGTAACAACACTTGCATCCCAGGAATGAACCAGAGGGGGAAGGAAAGCTCTTGTCCGATGTTTATTTTGGGGTGTGATGTTCCTTTCTGTGCAGGGCAGGAATCTGATCCCCCCAGTGGCAGGAGGCAATGCCAAACTGAACTACACCGTTCTGGTGGGCGAGAAGCCCTGCGCAGTGACTGTGTCGGACGTGCAGCTCCTCTGTGAGTCCCCAAACCTCATTGGGAGGCACAAGGTGATGGTAAGTGATGCCTGACCTTCAGCCTCTGCTCCCTGGGCAGCTTGGGGAGGGCACAGCAGAGCTGAAGAGCTGGCACAGGGCTCCAAGGGGGTTGCATCACTGTTTGCCTTCCCAGAAACATCAGAGCCCCTTTTTTTGGTTTAATATTCTCATCAAGGGTAGCTTGGAGAAGTAGAGCAGTGGAAAAGTGACCTGGAGATCTTTGTGGACAGTGTGACACCTTTCATGATCAAACCCCAGTAGAAGAGTTAGCCTCTCTTCTGTTTCTGTATGGGCTGTATGAATCTTGGATGCTCATCTGAGATCACATGTAACATGCTCCTACATGAAATTGTTAAATTCGGCACAATCCCCATCACTTTGTTGACAGGATGGTGAATAAAATCTGCCCTGTGTAGGAGAGAAAAGAAAAGCAGGGTGTGGACAACAGTGTGACTGGACTTCAGAGTTTTGACTTGTATAAAACTTAGTGTGCCTCTTCAAACCCTCCCTGGAACCTGTGAAGAACGGACGTGGTGATTACACCAGAGGGAGCTTCTTCTCCTCTCACCATTTGTTTATTTATTTACTCCTTTTCTTATTTTCTTCTCAATAATTTGAATTCCTTGATGCTGGTGCTTGATAAGCATCATATCAGCAAACACCCTGGAGTTGTACCAAGCTGTGGGTGGGAACAACAAAAGCTGACAACTGACATCAGTGTTTCTCATTCCCTGTGAACAGCATTTTTTCTGCTGTGCCCCCCAAAGCTGTATCTGTCACGTATTAATTAATTTATTTCAGTGCAATGAGACTCAGAGAGTTTGATCTTTAAAAAGATCTTTCTGGGAACTTTTAGGAAGCGGAGTTCATGATGACCATTTTGGGTCTTGTTTGTGGCTGCTGCTGGGATCCCTTGTAGTGGCTACTTAACTTCTCTGTGCCAAAGTTTGTCATCTGGAAAATAGAGGTAATAATCCTTTCCAGCCATGCAAATACACCGTGACTCTCAATTCATTGCAAAGCACATTAAGACTCTCCAAGAGGAGCAGTAACAAAGTGAGAGATTTTCTCTGTGTGAAAACCAGAGCTTTTGAGCACAGCAATAAATACTCCCTGTCATTTCCATGGATATGATTAAACATATGGTTAGCCAGAGGTGGACAGAGCCAATCCTGGGGAGACAAAACTCAAAGCCAGGTGAGCAATAATCAACCCTGGGGCTCCAGGACAATGGACATCTGGACAGGCTCTACTCATTGGAAAGACTCGCCTGCTCCTGCAGCTTGGGACAGTTTAAGTGAAGCCAAAGATTAAAGAACAATCTCTTTTTGAGGATTCTGGTCAAACGAGGGATGCTGCTGGGAGCCTGGGAAGATGATGGAGGTGCTCAAGGATGGACTTTGCATCTGGAACCAGGACTGGAAAACGCCTCCTCCAGCATAGCACAGCATCTCTGCTGCTCAGGCTGGGACCATGTTTCACACAAACATCTCTTCGAGGGCCAGGATAACTGATAGTAGCTCCTCCTCCTGATTCTGCCAAAGATTTACTGTCTGGCCTTGAGGAAATTGTTGAACAAAACCTTTCTTCCAAAGTGAAGTGGCCACGAGCTGAGAGGGAGCCATGGGAGTGAATCAAGTGATGCAACACAGAGATTATTTCAGAGTGAAGGAGCAGTGGCAATGACACATGTTGATGTCAACACGCTTCTGATCTGGTTCAGCTGTCTTTTACACAATGACAGAGTTAAGTATTTGAAAAAAAAAATAGCAAAGAAATAAAAGGTCTGGACGATGGTTAAAAAGAAGATTGATTAAAACTCAGAGGCAAGTTTTTTTCCAAGGAAAAGAAAGAGATGAGATGAAGATCCAGGAGTGGCTATGCCACAGAAGGCCTGCCGAGAAGATGTGGAATACATCTGAAGGGTTGCTGCTATCTAACACAGTCTTGAAAGTACACCAGACTCTGTATAAGGAATGGAGAGATGGTCAAATGCAGCAGCTGAAGCTCAGGGTGTGACTCATCTCATCCTTCGAGGGATAATTTTATTTGGCCAGGACAAATTTGCACCAGGAAATTCACTCTTCCAGAACTCCTGAACTCCTACAGGTGGCCACGGAGATTTCCTTGGAGAAAACCGGGCTCTGACATAGAGCTCAATTAGAACATTTAGTGTAATTTAGGACAGAATCATGATTAATAGTCTTTAAAAATAGCCAGATTGTTGTTTGGTGAGTTCGTGGTAAAAATAAGGTAAAATAGTAGGGTAAAAATAGTAAATAAGGTAAAAGCATCTTCCTCCAGAAGCACTTGTTGGATTAAGAAGTAAAGTAGGGCCATATGTGCATATTTTCTTGTGTTTCCTTTAAAAGCTCACAATAACACTGCAGCCTCGTAGACTTTCTTCTACAAGAGCCGGATTCCCTCAGATCACGGCAGCTTCACTTGTGGATTGTGAGACATTCCCAGTGATGAAACCACCTTTAAAGAGGAACACACTGGGCCCAGCTTTGAACAGCTGCTTTTTGGAGCTCAGATCCCCTTATCATTAATGGAGAGAAATGGGAACTTCCACTGAATGAAACGTCTCATCCCGATGTCAAAGGTGCCAGAAGCAGCTCACATAAATCACATCCTGAAAGTGGTTTTTCTCTTTGCTGACTCTGGAATCATGCTGCAGTGTCTAACTCGGATGTGCAGGCGGAATATTTGCAGAGAGAAATCCCACCCATGGAGACAGGCTGTTCTTCCAGCTTTGAGGATGGATCTGCCCTGGGATTTGGGATTGGGGTTGTTTGAGTCTAGTCTGATATTCCTTGAATGGACTTGTCTGACTGCAGGGCTGGGAGGAAGAGAAAATGAAAAATAATTAATCCATTTATTGACCCACTGACAGGAAGGAAAGTATGTGAGCTGTGAGAAAAATTTTCTGGGAAGATTTGGGACAGTGGTCTAGGGCAAAAGGGAACAACTTCCAGTGCATGGATTAGGACACGATTTTGGCAGTTTGCCTCCTCGGTTGAGCAGGCCACATTCCAACAACAAACCTCAAGATTTATTAAGTGAGTTGGATCTTGTTTCTTGAAATAGATGGGAAAACTCATTACTGCTGCATCCCCAACTGTGTGTCTGAGGTTTCTTGGCCACTGAATATGCTCTACAAGCCATTGGTGTCATGGTAGCAATTGGTCATCTTGAAATTATTACCTGAACAGATGAGTTTAGGATTAGTTTTGGTTTTCATCATGGGCATTTCATCTCTCTAGACCCCATCCCAAAATGGCATGAGAGGGCCTTCCATGTGGATGGAAAACAGCTCTTTTCAGGCGTTCACTTTGGTCTTGTCTATGATATAAGGGTTGGAGTTATGTCTCTTTGGCCAGGACCCACTGAGCTCTGAGCTACCCTGGTGGTAGAGCGAAACAACCTTCCTCCCTGGGGCTGCAACTGGACTGGAGTAACTTCTAGGAGATTATAAGGTCACTGAGATTGATGTCCCCAGAAAGGGTTGGAGGGGAGAGCACCCGGTGAAATCCATTAGTTCGTGATTCTGCTCTTCTGCTGGCTCCAGGTTCTTCCTCCTGCAGCCTGGAGAGGAAACCTGAGTAGGTGCCTGAGCTGAGATGTGTGAAGCCCTGGGATTAATAAGTGTCCAGGCAGGCTGGAGATTAACTGAGAACCTGTGGGATGCAGGACAAGGCTGAACACCAGGCTGGGGTGTGGGCGGGGAAAATATGAGGGAGAACTCCTCAGAATGGAGGAAGAAAACAGCCTAATCCCACACTGCAGAGGCCCCAGGTGCAATGGGAGTAGGAGACACTCAGCCCTGGGGTCCTGAGTGCATTTCTGCCTGGCAGCAAGAGCTTTCCCTTTGTGCAGGGCCAGCTGTGCCTCTCTGTGACGCAGCTCAGCTGGGATGAAGTGATGGGACTCATCATCCTTCAAGCTCCTTGCATGGCATCTTCCCAGCTTGCTGCTGATCCACAACCAGCATTCCCAAACCACAGCACAGCCCTAGAAATCTTTTTTATGCTTCAGACCGGTCAGCAGAGCTTTTCTCCCACCACTCCAGCTTTGCCTACTCTACAAATAGCTTTGAACAGCCTTCCAGTAGCCTGAAGCAGTATCCTGTGGGATTCCTTATTGGGAGTGGTGTTCATGTTGTAAAAAAGGGCTCTAAGGGACTTGCTTCCACAGAACATTTTGTTGGGCTTGCAGCAGGAGTGCTTGCAGGGCTTCTTTCTGGTTGTTAAAACCAAGGGCCTTTCACAGCAGCTTATTCCAGAGGCTGGGAGCTGCTCTGGGAACCTCTGGAAGTGCATGCAGAACAAAAAGCTGTGTTCAGCTCCTACTAGTGAGCATCTGCAGTCACCCTGGCAGTGTATGGCTAAGACAGGGACTGTAAAGACAACAGGGTGGGCTTTATGGGGTTTGTGGTGGTTTTTCACTATCAAAACAAAACAGTGACTTTGATTTCTGCAATCCCACTTTGCTCACTGTGTCAGGTGTCCTCTGCCCCATTGTGGGGTTAGGACCCCTCAGACCATACCTTGAGCTGAGTGTTCTGTGTATATTTTGGGACTAGGTGACACCAGTGCCCCATACAACACATCAGGATGGGGAACAAAAATCCGGAATGAAATCCAAACTGATATGGAGAAATTGTGACTGGTGACTTGTCTCACTACAAGTCCTTTTGTGGCTGGGTTCATGGTGACTGCCAACGGCAGAGGTGATTCTGTCTGGCATTTCAAGTGTCTTTAAGCTGTTCCATATCCAAATACTTCCCCCTTTGGCTTGGGAGACAAGGGGATGTCACCGTTCCCCCTCAGCCAGGACGATGACAGAGCTCCTGTGCGCTCCTGCTCGCTTGACAGTTTCAATGCAGCTCTGCGCTGCTTTCCCCCTAGGCTCGTGTTGGAGGGATGGAGTTCTCTCCAGGGATGGTCTACATCTCCCCAGACAGCCCTCTCAGCTTGCCAGCCATCGTCAGCATCGCGGTGGCCGGCGGGCTACTCATCATCTTCATCGTGGCCGTGCTGATCGCGTACAAGCGCAAGTCCAGGGAGAGCGACCTCACCCTCAAGCGCCTGCAGATGCAGATGGACAACCTGGAGTCCAGAGTGGCCCTGGAGTGCAAGGAAGGTAGGATGAGAAAGGCAGGATTGTGTCAGATGCTGGTAGATCCAGTCACAAAGCTTTGAGCCAAAATCCACAGTGTTGAACCCTCCTGAGTGTGGCTCAAGCCTGGATCTCATTTGACTTTCCCTGTTTTCCCTTAGTCCGGGCTTTCTCCACCCACTGATGACTGGATTTGATAATTCAAAATCCACAGGAAGCCTTGGCACAGGTCCCTAGGGAAAGGCTGTGCTGTGGGAAAGGTGACCCTTCTTCCCCTCCACATGTTGCCTCTCCTTATTCTCGTTTGTGAGGGTCAGGGGTTTTCCCATTCTGGTGAGGCTGATCTGGATTTTCACTGCTCCCTGAGTTGTTCTGGTTTTGTGTCAGCCTTTGCAGAGCTGCAGACAGATATCCATGAGCTGACGAGTGACCTGGATGGAGCTGGGATCCCTTTCCTCGACTACCGAACCTACACGATGAGGGTGCTTTTTCCTGGCATTGAAGATCATCCAGTCCTGAGGGATTTGGAGGTAAAACAACGTTTCCTGCTTCTCGATCCTTTCATGCCTCCCTGTTCAGTCCTGATTTCCAGAGATTCTGTGTCAGTCGTGGGATGTGATTAATTGATGATGCTGTGTCCTACAAGGGTTAAAACAGATCCTCATTAAAAATCTGTGTAGAAAGAAGAAATATTTGCTGTTATCTGAGATCACATTAGATCATAAAATTATTTAGGTTGTAAAAGACCTCTAAGATCATTGATTCGAATCATCAACCCAATGCTGCCATTTCCATCACTGAACCATATCCCCTTGTGTGACATCCACACACTTTTTGAAAACTAGGAATTGTGATCCCACAATTCCCCTGGACAGCTTGTTCCACCATCTGATCATGCTTTCAGTGGAGAAATTTATCCCAATTTCCAATCTAAACCTCCCCTGGCACAACTCTAAGGCCCTCTCCTTTCATCCTGTCACTTGTTACCTGTTAAATTCTGTCTGATCACTCACTTAGTTGGAAGACTCATAAATCCATATGCATTAAGTCTACCCAATTAAGCTCGGTCTTAAACCCTTCTGAGGCTTGGGTTTGAGACTGGATTTAATATTTTCTGCCATGCAGGGGCAAGGAAAACCTGTTGTATGACAGATGAGCGTGTTTGCTTGTGTCATCCAGCTTTGCATGACCCCTCACATTCCTAAGGCCAGTTTTTCTTTGTGGCAGCCCCCATAAAAACACCCCCCTGTCACTGAGGGAGGCTCACCTTCGCTGCATTCTGGTTTGCAGTGAGATCAGAAAACCACGGTGTCACTCTGTCCATACCTTACCCACATCTTCCTCCTCCCCCACTGACTCTCTGGAGGGAGATGAGAGTTCAGGGAGACACTGTTCACAAATCCTGGGGTCTACAGAGAGCCCATATCACCTGAGCAGTGACAGGAGCTTGATGGGAGCCCAGGTGAGGTCTGCTGGGCTAAAACCTGCTCCAGGCTCTGGCAGATGGGCAGGCTCTGCTCTAGGAATACCTGGGCTGGAGAATCAAGAGCTACACCGAGGTGTTGGCTGAGCTTTCTGCAAAGGCTTTGGCAGGCTCTGAGCTCCAGAGAGGCTCTGGCATGGGCCTGGGAGATTGCTGGAGGCCAGGCCTGGGCTTGGTTGGCAGGCAGGAGGAGCAGGAGCTGGCACAGGCAGGCTCACGCTTGGCTGGCTGTGTAATCAGAGATGCCTGCTCAGCTTTGCTCCTGAAGAGCCAAAATTCATCCGACTGTGTGGAGAGAGACATTAAAAAACCTGACCTGTCAGCAAGAAGGGCTGGTGGGGCTGGGCAGGAGGCTGAGTTACACGTAACTACCATAGAGATCTGGAGTGCAGGCTGAGGGGCATCCTGCTGCCTTCCCTCAGGACGAGCAGCTCCAACAAACAAGGAGGAACGAGGGCTGCTGAACCTCCCTCTCACACACACAAACAATTTCAATCCCTCTGTTCATTAACCTCGTCCAGCTGATCACAGAGCAGCATCTGACCCTGCTGAGGCCATAGGAGGAATGCTCCCCTATGTAGATACACACTGAGCTAATGCTTCAATCCAACACCTTTGATCTCTTCTTCCTTTCATTCCATTTATTGGGGTTTGGGGGGTTTTTTTGGTTGGTTTTTTTTTTGTTTTTTTTTTTTTTTGTTTTGTTTTGTTTTGTTTTGTTTTGTTTTGGTGTTTTGTTTGGTTGGTTGGTTGGTTTTTTTAGTTAGTTTTTTTTTTTCTTAATCCTTTGTAAAGCTTCACCGGCTCTCTCAGTGTCAACATCTTTGGCTACCAACGTGAAGGCAGCTCCCATTCTGCTCCCTTCTCTGTAGCACCCAGAAGGAATTCCTATTTATTGCAAAAGGCCCCAGCACAGATCCCACAGTGAGAAGGTCTTACTTATTTCCAGTTCATTTGCTAATTAACTGCTTCCAGATGCAGCACAAAATACTTTTTCTTGCTATTTTGCTTTAATTCTCCATAATAACCCAGGGATAGACCATATTAAATGTTCAAGCAAGTGAGTTAAAAATAATTATTGGCGGGATGGGTGGTGGTGGTTTGTTGGTTGGTTGGTTGTCTCAATCTATTTAGGAAGTAATTTATTTGTTGGATGCAAAAAGAGTTGAGAACTCTTATTTCCAGAATGAAAAAGTGATGACTCTGTAAGGGGTCTTGCATTGCTTGGCTGTTTAAGCAAGCCAACTTATTTTGTGTTAACGTGCCAAATTTGGGTGGTTATTAATTCATATATGCCTTGGTGACATGTGTGACATGTGTTGCTCTGTGGTGAGACCCTCCAGCTTCCAAGAAAGCTTTTTCAAGGGCTGGAACAGCTTCAGCAAGTGGAGGGATGAGTTTGGGGTTCTCTGTTTAGGTTCTATTTTTGCCTAGAGCCAGAAGGATCAAAAACGTCTCTGTTGAGCCCAGGCTCCAGCATTGAGGTCTTAAATTGTTCCATATAAAAATGAGCTCATCAGCCTCTCAGCTGAGAAATATGAGTTTTAAAATTTACTCTGTCTCCAAGACACCTCAGCTCCCAAACCCAGGGGTCCTACTGGAGTTCAGGGTGTCCTCTCACACCTTAACCTGCCTTGCTTTTCAAACCAAGGCCCAGTTCCACCATCTCAGCCACTGCCACACTGCATCTCTTCATCTATCAAAACATCACCCTGGGCTCTCTTTCCCATTCACTCTCTTGCTGCTTCTCCCAGCTCCCTAAAGCTGAACCCCAAACCTCTGCAAGCACGTTTCTTGCAGGAATGAAAAAGAAGTTTTGGATGAAATCAGAGTAAGTGACTAAAATAAATAATATAACGTGGCATGGTGACACATTTAGGCACCAGAAACCCCTTTTGGATGGGAAAGGCCAAGGGAACACAGGATTGGAAGAATCATCTGGATGTGACTGGGAGTCTTCTCAGCCTTCCTAATCCCCAGATGATGTATGGATTCCCTTCCTGCCTTTCTTTAGCTGAGGGGCAGCAAAGACAGTGCAACAGCAGGGCACGTGCCAGTGGAAAAAAGCCTCCCTTCCTTCTCGTGCAGGTCCCTGGCTACCGTCAGGAACGGGTGGAGAAGGGCCTGAAGCTCTTTGCCCAGCTGATCAACAACAAGGTGTTCCTGCTGTCCTTCATCCGCACGCTGGAGTCGCAGCGCAGCTTCTCCATGCGGGACCGCGGCAACGTGGCCTCGCTGATCATGACGGTGCTGCAGAGCAAGCTGGAGTACGCCACCGACGTCCTCAAACAGCTCCTGGCCGACCTCATCGACAAAAACCTGGAGAGCAAGAACCACCCCAAGCTGCTGCTGCGGAGGTAAGGATGCCTGGGCATGGAGGGAGACGGGCTGGGAAGGCTGTGCCCACGGGAGTCGCCTTTGGAGGGGTAGATCTCCACTCAAAAAGGAGTCAGCGATCAAAAGTTACAGGGTTAATCCACCTCTGGACTTTCACGGGGATCTTCCAGAAAGTTTCATGAGGACAGAAAAAGCTCAATCCTCATTTCGGGCTCTGTGCGTGTTTAAGGTGTTAATTTATGCTTGTATTTCCTTTTAACCTGAAAACTCCAATCATGTTGTGGGGGATCTATAAGAATATATGATCTATTGAATCCCTGGTGAGAGGATGCCTTCTTCCATCTCCTGCCTGGGACATGGATTTCCCAGCTTTGCTTCTTGTTCCTGAGTTAACTATGGACACATGGAGAGCCTTCAGCTGCATTGTGGGATCTCATTTCTCTCCCAGAGCTGAGAATTTGTGGAAATCAGCAGAAGAGAGGGACAACAAAACTGGTTTCATACAGGGAACAAGTTTTAATTGATGCTTCTTGGCCTGGCCTAAGGTCTAAACTCCACAATTCTCTGGAAAACCTTAAATTAGGAATCTGCTGCTCTGTAATTATTGCCCCTTCCCTGCCTAGGGAAGTGCTGCCTCTTCTTCCTTTAGGATCAGATTCATCTCCTTTTCGCAGACTGGACCAACCTTCCCTGGTTCAAGGACCCTAAATTAAATCAGGAGGAGTTTTCTGGAGATGAGTGGCCTTTGCCACAGCTCAGAGCAGACTCTGAGGAGCCCTCAGTTGATTACAATGGATGTCTTGGACACAGAGGAGATCTCTGGTGCCTGCTGGGCTGGGAGTTTTTTTTTTTTCATTTGGCACATGGCCCACTGCGGAGAACCAGCAAAAAAAAAGAGGAGCAGAAGGCAATTCCTGGCATTCAGGGCAGCAGTGCCAGGGGCAGAGGCTGGACTTTGCTTTGGTGTCAGTGGAGTCCCTGATGTGATCGAGCCCTACAGCCTGGCTGGTGACCACCCTCCAGCTGTTCCTAGGCTTCCTGTCTGTGCTTCTTCTCTGATGCTGGGTGGCACTGCCTCCCCCCTTCATTTCCTCCTTTTCCTTCCCCTTTCTCCATCTGTCTTCCCTTGTTGCTCACTCTGAGCATCCCATCCTTCCTCTTTCTCTTGCCAGCTCTTTTCTAAGCCTAATCCTCTCTGTTGGAAATTAATTGTGGCATTTGGAAGGAGAGCTAGTGAACAAAGAAGGCACATCCAGTGTTTCAAACCCTGGAAACACCAGGAGAAGTCAGAGGAGGAAATTCTGCACTGAGCAGCACCAAAACAGAGCGTATTAATAGCTCAGTGCCTTAGGTCAGACATTGGTGTGAGGTCCTCAGGCAGCTCTTTGGAGCAGTTGGATTCAACTTGATGCTGTCTTTCCCTCCCCGTGACTCTGTGAAAGGGAATATTTTGCATTTTTGGAGGAGTTTGACGGAAGAAAGGAGCTGGTAGAAGTGATTTTCCCACTTCACCCATGTCCAGTGCTCATCCCACATGACATTTATGGCCCCAAAGGCATTTTCTGGGCAGAGGGCAACAACAACAAGCAATAACCTCTGCATGGCTTTGGTGAGAGCTGAGATGAGAAGGTCCCACTTTAATTCTTCCAGGCAGGGGCTCTCCTTTTATCTTGGCTTCTCCAAGTTTCTCTTGGTTTCTCTTGGTTTTTCTCCAGTGCGTGCACTGGAGCCAGCACGAGTTTCTACAGAAGAGGCTCACCCTGGAAGCCTTGAGATGGATTTTTGTTTGATTGAGGACAGAGTGCTCAAGGGCAGAAGGATGAGCTCCGTGTATGTGCCACATTGACACATTGAGGAGTGTAATCACTCCCAAATGCCAGGGAGATAGGCAGTGCCAGATAACTGTTCCCTAGAGACTTAGATCTGTCTCTCCTGAGTATTTACACAGCCTCCCTGACATATGGCCTCGCTCTGAGCTCCTCAGATTTGATGGATTTATCCCCCCTGAGCTCTTTGGAGAAGATTTCCCTCAAATGTCGTCAACTTCTTTTCGTTGTTGGAGAAAGTGAAAAACAGATACACAGGGACTTGTAGTCACAGGAGAATCTACAGGGCAGCAAGGGTTTTCCTGCATGTTTCCTAAATCCAGAACTAAAACAGGGAGCCTATGGCATGCTAAATCCTGATGGTGCCATGCCAGACTTCCACTGGGGAGGAAGATGGACAAGGAAAGTATTTTGATAGGGCCAGCATGACTAACTCATTTCCAATTCTCTTTTTTATCCACTTTAGGACAGAGTCTGTGGCTGAAAAAATGCTCACCAACTGGTTCACCTTCCTCCTCTACAAGTTCCTCAAGGTAAGAAGAGGAGCATGCCTGGAAAAACAGCTGCTTTAAAGCATTTCTTCTTAGTGAGGATCAGTTGGGGTGAAAACTTCCCAGATAGAATGTTATTAAAGGCTATTTTTTTTGCCTCTGGAAGGAGGTCACTGCCTAATAGGAGATGGGCTATTTTCTGATCCAGGGAGAACAAAGAGGGACACTTTGTTAGAGAGGCAGCTTGTTGATCTTCCTCTTGTCCAGAGGTGGGATCTAAGAGTCAGTGCCAAAATGGGGAGGATTTCAGACCCCGACTGAGACCTGTGTGGAAAATGCTGTCCTTTCAAGAGCAGGCTGAGGTCTCCATCATGTGGTGACCCATATTTCCAGTGCACAGTGGATGGAGATCTCCTTCCAGCCCAGCTCAGAGGCAGTACTGAGCCACAGCCCCACGAGGAGTGTAGGGACATCCATCAGCAAAGCTGAGTAAAAGAACTTGAGTGGAAGAATTTGAAGCACCCCTGAGCTCTCTCATTCTTCCTGGAAAGTCTCCTTGGGGTTTAAAAAAGCCTTTGAGTCTTTGAGCCCTGCCACTGACTCCTGGGGGATCCAATTTCTCCTGGGGGCCCCACATTGAGCCTGAAGAAGCACAGTTGCCAAGCTCAGAGCCAGCCTTTCTGGAGGAAGCTGAGCTCTGCACCTCTCCCCCAATCCCACTGCAGCTGCTAAATATCCTCCCACCTCACATTCTCATTTGGACAGAATAACCACCTCTGCCAGGCAATTTGAAGCTTTACAAATAAACCCCAATCCCCCTGAGCCTTCCCCAGGCAAGACCAGTTCAAGGACGAGCACGTGGGAAAGTTTTGAAGGTCCCTGGAAGGTAATTTCAGTGACTTCAGTATCAGATCCCTGCTTTCAGCTGAAAGGAAAGGATATAAGGAGGTGACTCTCTAAAGAGCTGCTTTTATAATAGGCTTTTTTCACCCCACTCAGCTACTTGTCTTCTTGCCTTAGCCTGAACAGAGGCCTGATAAGGGCAGGAGACAGGCACACAGAAGCAATATGCTGCTGGCTGATAAGCTAATTAAGTGGGAGACAGGTGTAGGGACTGAAAAAGGGGCCACTTTGCTTCCGATTATTAACTTGTTTTCTCTGGGATTTACACCAGAGGAAAATGACCTCTCTCGTTGAGTTGGGGCACAAGAGGAGAGGGCGAGGAGGGGAGGAAGAAGGGAGGGAAGAAGGGGAAGGGAGCCGGAGCAGAAAGCTCAGGGTGCCTGGAACTGAGGGAGTGCAGCAAGGGAGGAAAAGTCTGGGAAGAGGAGAAATTAGGGACAGATGAGCTTTGCTTTGCCTGCCTGGGGCTGCTTGTTGCTGTCTTGTGCTGTGCCCCCCACGTTTATCAGCACCACACAGGTGCAGGGGCACACCTAGGCCTGAGCATTCCTGTTTGCCCGCATCATGAGAGTGCTCAGGGAGCCTTTGGGCTCTGCCCAGACACCCAGGATGGAGCACCAGCCATCCATCTCCTTTGGGAAACTGCTTCCAGGTCATCTGGGACCCATCCCACTACCTGCTGCACCAGTGCAGAGCTCTGGCCTGGTGGCAATCACTTGAGCACTGCTGCCAGGGAGCACTGACACCTTTGTCCCATGACAGGACACTCAGAGAATAAGCTGAGTTGGAAGGCACCCACAAGGATCATCAAGTCCAACTCCTGGTGCTGCACAGCACTGTCCCTAAAGGTCCCACCATGTGCCCAAGGGCTGGTTGCACTGTGTGAGGTGGAGGGGCACCTCTGGTCCCGTACTGTTGGAATAACCCAGCTCCCCACTGACGGATGGGCTCCCGTTGATTTGGGATGGCAAACCAAGGCAGTCACCGGGGATGCCCAGGTTGGATTCTCAGCTCTGGCCTGTGGTTTCACCTCGTGGTTACCTTTCATCCCTGCAGGAGTGTGCTGGAGAGCCTCTCTTCTCCCTTTTCTGTGCCATCAAGCAGCAGATGGAGAAGGGCCCCATCGACTCCATCACCGGGGAGGCCCGGTACTCCCTGAGCGAGGACAAACTCATCCGACAGCAGATCGACTACAAGACCCTGGTGAGTGCTCGGGGCACGCCTTCCCCTGGGCTGGCCCAGAATCTCCTGGCTAAAGGGCATTCAGAGAGCAGAAGACAATGATTTACCCTCTGGGATGATTTATTCTTGTATTTTAGAAGGGTAATGCTGCCTAAGGCTGGCTGTTAAAATATAAGGATGTGTTTCTCCAGTGAGGATTTCAGCATCAAGAAATACTCAGAGGTACACAGTGCAGTGACCTATCAGGTCAGCTCTAGGGCTGGGACAGCCCTCCCTCTTGAGGAAGCACAAGTCAAAGAAAAAGGAGCTTGATTTAAAGATTTCAAGAGGAAGAAAAGTAATCCCTGTCACCGAGCCCTTTCCCTCAAAATGGAATTGTCTGCGTGGTGCAAGATACACATTGCATATGTGCAGCTTTAGCTTCTGCTCTGAGATTACACCCTCTTCCCACTTGATTAAAGAGCATCAATTAAAGAGCATTAGATATCTGCTCTTAGTGTGTTTGTGGGCCTTCATTCTTCCCTGCATGCATTAAATCCACTGAGCTTCTAAGTCTCTGCTGGATGAAGAACACTCCCTAAGCCTTCAATGATCCTTGTAATTTCTCTATTTCCCATCTTTATTCTCAGAAAATCCCAAATTTTAGGACAGTGAGAAGATGCTCTAAATTGACCAGATGATTTTATTTGCACTTTCAAATGGGGGACATTCATCTCACTTAGCTCCAGATACCTCTGAGGGCTGCGTCCAACCACAGAATCGTGGGATGATTTGGAGTGGAGAGGACCCTAAAGGACATCTACTCCCAAGTCTTAGACCTTAACTTGTCTTAGACCTGTTCTAGACTTTATCCCATGCAGGCTGATGCTATAAATGCCTTTTTGTGTTCTCTACCTCCAGTCTCGAGCTGAGCTTTGATTAAATCCTAGTCTGATGAGGGGGTGGATTTAATTCTTAAATAAGGCCATGGTTTTATTTTGCATATTAAAAACATGACTTTCCTACTGAATTGGCAGTGTGGTGCTTCTCTGCTGTTACGTGTGGCTGTCTAAAATTTCAGAGGACTGATCACACGTGGAGAAAATGAGCAGAAAGGAGAAAAAGAATGCAGCCACAGAGCGATCACTTTCACCGAAGGAAATCCCCCCGATCCTTTTAGGCTTGATCTAAAGCAGCCAGCAAAGGGTAATAATTATACATCAGGCTGAACAAAGCTCTCCTCTGCTGGCTTTGTGCTGTTTGATGATAATCAGCTCTCCCTCTTACATCTCAAGAGCAGACAAATATATCCCGATAGGAATCTCAGCAGATTTACAGAGATCAGCTCTGGTGAAGGAGATTAAGAAGGAGCAGAATATGAATAGGATTGTTCTTAGTTTCTGTTTCTCTATATTTCTGTTTTATTTTGTCCTTCTTCTACCTTCCTTGAGCTGCCTGACATATTTTATTAAGAATATAGAGTAATGAAATAAAGCCAGAACTGATTCAGTGGTTGTAATATGGGAATTCCAACAGAAAAATGGAGAGAGCCTGTTTACAGAGGCCTGGAGTGACAAGACAAGAGGGAATGACTTCAAACTGAAAGAGAGTAGGCTTAGATTGGAAATTAGAAAAAAAAAAAATCTTCCCTGTGAGGGTGGTGATGCACTGGCACAGGGTTCCCAGAGCAGCTGTGGCTGCCCCTGGATCCCTGGAAGTGTCCAAGGCCAGGGTTGGATGGGGCTTGGAGCAGCCTGGGACAGTGGGAGGTGTCCTTGCCATGGCAGGGGACTGGGATGAGATGATTTTTAAGGTTCCTTCCAACCCAAACCATTCCAAAATTCTATAATTCTCAGAATGCTTTCCTATGCATAGCTTTTGGGGGGTCTTTCTTCTTTTTCACCACCAAACCTCATTGAATGAAAATCCCATGGAACATTCCAGCCTTATATAGAAGCGAGAGAAGGATTTCTGTCCCTGGCACAGGAACTGCAGTGATGTCCTGGTCTCAGGAAAACCCACTCAGAACCAGGGTCACCACGTGAGCAATGGCAAGCTGTGTCTTTATTATTTAAATGGAAAGCAGTGTAAATCAGGGTTTAGCCCTGCCAAGCTTTGCATGAATACAAACACTCAGAGACAGCTCATGGCTGGAAGAGCTGGCAGATTTAAAAAAAAAAAATGCTCAAGGATGGAATAAAAGGTCAATAAACACAAATCCAGAGAAATGAGATGTCCCAAGGTCAAGCAGAGTCAGTGGGAGAGCAGGGCTCGGAAATAACTTCTCCATGTGCTCCCACTCCCTTTCCCAGCCATGCTAACCCCACAAGTGGTGGGACACAGACCTCAGTGAGTGACAGGACAGCAGTGCTGGTGTCCTCTCAGTGCCCAAATAGTCACATCCTTGAGTGTCCCTGAGGCCCAAATGGATGGTGGGTGATGGAGCAGTGACACTGCATTCAGGAGATCCCTGTCACAAAACTTGCCTCAGAGTGACCAGTCCTGCAGGAACACAACCCATCACAGGGTCTCTTCCACACCAGGTGACATCAAAGATTGTGCTGAAGTCTCTGGGCAGCACTGCTGCAGCAGTGGGATTTGTTTCTGCCTCGGTTGTGATGAGTATGAGGAAAGTTTCATGCTCCACACGAGAACAGCTGGAAAAGTCCACTGGAAAGATGATGTGCAGCATGAGGAATATATGCCAGAGCCACTGTGCCCTGGTAATGGGCTTGGCTTCCAAAACTGGTGTTTGAATTCCCTAAAATGTTGGAGTTCGACCCTTGACAGTCGTAATGAACATAGAGGAGTTTAAGGGTTTTCAGGGGTGACCAACTGCCCCATCTGTGCTTGAAGCACAAGAGCAGCCCTTCAAAGAATTGCCATCTCTGCTCCTTCTTCTTCCAGCTGAGCTGGGAAAGAGGGAAGCAAGGATTACTGCAGTCAGGGTGTGAGTGAGCCTGGCCCACTTAGACAGAGTTTTCCTGACACCTTCTAAAGCTGTCAGCCTGTGAAATTCAGGATAACCCAGATCAAATAGCCACTGTCACTTTCCAGCTGGATGGTGGGACACTGGCATGGGGGACACTGGTCAGCACCTGCAGATGTTGGCTCCTCTGCACCAGATGCTGGCATGGTAGGGCAGCTCAGGTCATTTTAAAGAGCACCAGGTGCCTTCTGTGGGGAACTGACCCAAGATCCAGCTGTTTGTACTAGAGATTTATCACACCACAGAGCTTCCCCTGACTGCCACCAGCTCAATTTAGCTGAGCTCAGACCACTGAGAGAGGAGCTGAGGAGCAGCTTGGTTCCCAGAACCAGGAGTGACCCCAGGCTGCCATCCCTGCTGCATTTCCCTACAGGGGTGTGATAGAATAATTTAGGCTGGAAAACATCTTTAAGATCATTAAGTCCAACCATAAACTAAACACCAGTGTGGGCTCTCAGCAATCAGGTGGGATTTTCTGGATGTACCGAAGAAGTTTCTGTGGGCTGGGAATGCGCATAACCCAGGTGAGCTGCTGAGGGCAACACCATCTAATGACCTTCAACACTGGATTCATTTCAACAGTACCTTTCATGTACAATTCTGTGATCCCTTGAGATGAAAGATGCCCCAGAACTGTAAATCTGTGGTGTTATTATGATCTGAATTGATGCTTTTTCAATACTTCTGGAAGTGACATACAAATAATAGCATTATGATCTAATCAATATCTCCTATTTACATCTCCCCTTTCATCCAGCAAGATCACAGAGCTCTTTGTAAGCAATATCTTCTCAAGTCCCTCTTAGCTGAGCACAACATCACCAAAGGGAGCCTGGTGAAGCAGTTGTAATTAGACTGATAGGATTTCACCCCATTTTGGAGTTCTCAGTGCATTTTAGGAGGTGAAAATGGAAAGCAATGGACAGTCCAGCACCTCTTGCATGCTACAGAAGGGAATTTAAGTCAAGTTAAAATTTGAACACCAAAACCGATGTATCTGCACTTGTAAAAGTGCCACGGGAAGATTTAATGGCCATGTACAGCCTGGAGCATCACTGAACACCCCTTTCAAGTCCAAAGCTGTGCTAAGTTTATAAAACTTTATAGACTTCACACTTGTGCAACCAGGAATGAGCAGTATGGTCAACAGAGACAGAGCAAGGGGTTAGCAGGGAGATTGCTGTTAAATACTCCGGGTTTAAAGTATTCCCCCCCTCACCACATGCTTTGCATTTACTCTTGGAGAGGGTGCAGAAAGTTAAATTTTCCTTCTGTGAAAACAGAGGTCTCTCCAGTAGGCTTGATTTTCTTCTTCTATATGTGAAAGCAACAGTTGATGATGGTTTGTGTTCCATTTTTTTAATAAGCCCTGCACTTCAGATTAATAACATTCATAACATTCTTTTGAGAAGGGTCTGCTCAGTTTCATGGCTGTGCAGATGGACAAATGTAAAGTTTTTCACTGGGATTATCAAAATCAGGTGTCAATGCAAGGAAGCCCCTCCTGAATTAGGTCACCTTGACATCTCAATTAACATTTTTTTTATTGAAAGCACCAAAATCTCAGCTGATGTTCATGGGTTTTCTGTT
The DNA here is from genome assembly GCA_013396955.1 of Regulus satrapa. NCBI lineage: Eukaryota > Metazoa > Chordata > Aves > Passeriformes > Regulidae > Regulus > Regulus satrapa. Next base: position 160,483 of record VWZN01021651.1, on the reverse strand, counting down.
GTTAAAAACATTAATTCTTCCCTGTGAGGGTGGGGACACCCTGGCACAGGGTGCCCAGAGCAGCTGTGGCTGCCCCTGGATCCCTGGCAGTGCCCCAGGCCAGGCTGGACAGGGCTGGGAACACCCTGGGATAGTGGAAGTTGTCCCTGCCCTGGCAGGGGGTGGAACTGGATGGGCTTTGGGATCCCTTCCAACCCAAACCATTCTGTGACTCCCTGATTAAATATAATGAAGATACCCCCATGAGAAACAGGGAAGAAAGGGAACTGGGCATCCATGGGTCAATAAGATCAAGGAAATGCCGAATCTTTATTGAAATAACTTAATTTTATACAGTTTTTATCGACCTTCTGTTTAACTCCAATTAGTTAATAGTTTTATTGCCAATTACTCTGTTGGTTAGTAAAATGTATTTTACTTGTCTATCAACTCTTTCTATTTTTGGTTATTTACATATTTTGTCCACTGACTTCCATGAAACAGATTCCTTGTTTAATGCAGGTGCAGTTGTTTTCCACCCAGGAATAACTTGTCATTAACGAACCCTCATTCTCAGGATGGTTTTCACATGGGAACTCACAAACCTCTCAGCTGCACACAGCAGTGACAAACCAGCCATGAATTTAGCAGAGCAAGGCCTGATTTTATAAAGCCTTTCCTTCAATGTCCATTTTCCTCTAAGAACATTCTCATACAAAACCACACCTCCGTGCCCATGGGAGGGAGGAAATACCCTTGGTACCCATTGTTTTTGCACCCATGGTCCCTCCTGTAGGAGGCATGAGGGTTTCAGGGCCTTTCAGTGTGTGGTGCCTCTCTCTCAGGTGCTGAGCTGCGTGAACCCCGACAACGTGAACAGCCCCGAGATCCCGGTGAAGATCCTTAACTGTGACACCATCACGCAGGTCAAGGAGAAGATCCTCGATGCCATCTTCAAGAACGTGCCCTGCTCCCACCGGCCCAAGGCTGCTGACATGGACCTGGGTAGGAGATTGCTCCTGGCCAGCAGGGGAGAGGGGAGGTGGGAGATGGCCAAACTCCATCCAGACACTGTGCTGGGGCAGGGACCGCTCTCCACACTCCCTGCAAGACAAAGAAACAGCAGTGACAGGGAAGAGGAGACATTTTCTGTCCCTTTTCCCATGGGGAAGGGCAACTGTTCATATCCAGGCACCTGCATAGCCGTGGCTGGGATTCCACCTAATGAAATTCCAAATGGCACAGACCATTTGGAAATTCCAAATGGAGAAATCCCCAGACCAAAGCCTGCCTCCACCTAGAGCCCTGGCTGCCTTTGGAGTGCCAAACAGCTCCTCAAAAACTGACATCAGGAACGTAGG
>VWZN01021651.1:138302-149215 GCA_013396955.1 Regulus satrapa | reverse complement strand
GTTTTTTTATTGAATTTTTTTTTTTTTTTTTTTTTTTTTTTTTTAATGCAGGTCCCAGATGGATCTGTGGTAGCTTTGGTCTCCAAGCAAGTCACTGCCTACAATGCAGTCAACAACTCCACGGTGTCCCGGACATCAGCCAGCAAGTATGGTAAGGGTTTGTGTGCTGGGCTGGACTGGGAGAGCACTGGGAAGACATCCCCAAGGTCACAGTGGTCACCAGACTCTGAGCACCAGCAGAGAGACTGATGGGCAGATGACTAGTTGGTGAAATGAGGCAGGAGGGGAGGATTTAGCCATCTTAAAGCTCGGGCATCTTGTTCAAACTGTTGATCCAAGTGGTTGGGTTGTTCTTGGGAAGTTCTCCTCCCTCATTAATGAAAGGAGGAGAGTCTGTGTAATTAACTGCCTCCCTCTTAGGTCACCAAATGTCACTCTTAGAGCTTGAGGTCTTTGTCAGCAGATCTCAAAGCAGTGGATTGCTGTTCCCACTGTCCCCATGAGACAGTTGAGAGTGACACGGCTGTAAAAGGGACATCAGATGGGAACACCTCTGCAGGACCAAACAGGGACCTCCTGAGGGTCACCCACCCCTTCTCACACCTTCCTCCCCTGCACTAGAATTGCATCCAGTCTGTGTCTAACTGGGGTGATGCTGGACAGCAAAGCAAAGCACACCCAGTGTAGAACCAGAGTGCTGCCAACCCCCTTCCAACCCAAATGCTGCTGTCATATCCCTTTATTAATAATTTTAATTTATGAAAGCATCTCCACTCCTTCCTACTCCCTTTATCTTAAGGGAAAGTGCAGTTACTCAATGTCCAGAGGTGCCCCCTTCCACTTTCTCCAAGGACATAAATGATCCATGAGGCTTTATTAATATTCATCCTCGTTGCCATGTTGTTGCAATTACTGAAAGACACAGTGACCTTTGGAAAGGAAGACTTGAGGGGGGTTAATTTCTGTTGGATTTCTTTAATTCTTTTGCCATTTGATTTTTCAGGAGGAGGGAATAAGGAAGGAGGCAGGGGGAGGAGAAGATGTAGTGGGTCAAAAAGTGATTGTTAATTGCAATTAAGAAAACAGCATCCAGAGAGAAAAAGGATATTCCATCTGATAATTAATATGTAGAGATTGGTAATGCATTAATGAGGCTGATTCAGATCTTGCTACAGAAAGGTGCAACACATCTTATAATTATAGTTGGAAATGGCAACATTGCTGGAAGGTCAGGGAGAGGGGAATGCCTTGTGCCATCACTCAGAGGCAAAGAGAGGTAAAATTTGGAGGCTAAAAGTATTCTTGGAGAGGAAATTTGTCAATGTCCCCGTGGGGTTCTGGCTGATTTCTGTCAAAACAAGATTTTGGAGCAGGGAGTGAGTGGGACGGCTGGGCAGGAATTGTTTGTTTGCTTTGATGCCAAGGGAGGGAGAGGAGGCAGCTCCTTCTAAGTCTGGGGATGAGGAGCTAAACAAGAGATCACATCAGAGGCATCAACATCTGTATGTCAAGCAGAATGGCATGGCATGGGTAAAAATATGGGAAAACCAGTCACAAAAGGAACTGGTTACCGAAAGGAACTGGTGCTACCCCCTGAATCACTGACAGTGCCACTTGCCAGGGAACATGACAAGAGGTGAAGATCATGGACAGCTGTCAGTCAAAGGGGTTTGAACCTCATTTAATTTAATAGTGTAGACATTGACATCACACCTGGCTTGGTGACACCACTTGCCTTTGCTGAGCCAATCACAATGAGAATGCCCTGCCAAATGCATTTGGTGGCACGCCACCAGCATAATTCCTGAGAATCCCAATCCCAAGATCTGCTGAGACACATGGAGACCCCTGGATCTGTGTGTCCCTGCAGAAAACATGATCCGCTACACGGGCAGCCCCGACAGCCTCCGCTCGCGCGCGCCCATGATCACCCCCGACCTGGAGAGCGGCGTCAAGATGTGGCACCTGGTCAAGAACCATGAGCATGGAGACCAAAAAGAGGGTGACCGAGGCAGCAAGATGGTTTCTGAGATCTACCTGACCAGGTTACTGGCCACCAAGGTATGTGGTAGGGGTGGGAGACAGGGGCTTTGAGAGTGCGGTGGAACTCCTTGCCAGCAAGAAATGAGAGGCGGCTCAAAGGGGGCCAGAGTTGGGTAAAAAGAGAAGAACAGGAGGAAAATAAAGAAAGAGAGGAGAGTTACAAGCAGGTAGGGATGGAGCGTGAGCTTTGAAAGCAGAGTCAAAAAAGAGACACTGGAAAAGCAACGAGGAGTAGCAATGCAGGGCCATGAGATTGGTGGAAAAAGCACAGCAGGAGGGGCTGGAGTTGTCAATTATACTGGTTTGTAATTTGTACCAAAATTGATCAAGTGAAGAGCCAGGGCAGGCGCTCAGAACAGATTCCAAAGATGTGCCAGGCCTCACAGTCTGAAATGGCTCCTCTGCCACAAAATCCTGGGTTTTGTGGTACAAATCCTTCTCCACGTTTCCCCTGGGCCAAGAAAGAATCTTGTGCTGATGGTTTGGAGAGGGGGTTACATTGACCTTGCAGCAAGACATGAAAACTCAGCATGCACAGGGAGAAAACACAGATTAAAACAAGTGGGGGCAGAGCAGGGACATCCTGACCTGAGTCTCCAAATATATTCATAACTTAGACTATTTTAATTTTTTTGTCAGGATATCAATAGGCACAAACACAATTCCATGTGTTCACGCAAATGCTGCCTGAGTTTGCCCATCAGACACATTTCCATCACTAGTTCGAGTCCTACTTTCCAGATTTCCTGCTCATTTATTCCTCGGCTCATTTTGCCTCTGATGTCTGGCTCTCCCTGCAGCCTCACTCAGGCTGGCTGAGCTGCAGAGGGATTTGGAGGAAAGTCAGCTTTGTCTTTAGCCCCCTGGTCCATGCCCCATTCCCTGGCATCAGGAGGCTTTTATGGATCACACAATGTGTGAAAAATGTTGAAAAAGGAAAGCGTGGCTCCCCAGGGCTCAGGCCCCAGCTGGTGTAGACCAGCAAGCATCGGGCTGGTGCTGATTTATGTTGTCTGGGGATATGGCCCTTACCCCACCACTGAACTGCTTTTGCTTTCTGTTCTGGGTCACAAACTCAGCACTTGGGTTGTTTTGTTGTTGTTGTTTTGTTGTTGGGGTTTTTTTTTTTTTATGGAGATGACAGGAAAGCAGCTGCAAAACCTGCACAGAAACAGAAAGAGTAGGAAGGTTGGGGTTTTATTGTTTCCCCTCTTGGGCTGAGCAATTTTCTTTTTTCATCGTGACCATTTGAGGGAGGGAAAGAGAGAGAGCAGTTGCTGTAATACAATCCCCAGGAATATTTTGTTAAACTGACAATGATTTTTTTTATTCTGGTAAATCCATGACCTCTGATACCTGAGAGCCTCTTCCCTAAAAGCCTCAGAGGTTTTTGTGGCATTTGTGAGGGTGAGCATGTAGAGAGCTAATTCCCTCCAGGAACTGAACCTGAGGGCAGCTCTTCCATGTCAGACCAAGAAGGATTTCCCCTCCAGAGCCCTTTCTGAGTCAGACATGTGCTGCAGGGCTTTGTTCACCCTGCAGGAACTTGCACAAGCAAAAGGTGCCTCTGTTTGTTTCCCAAAGAATAAATCAAGTGGTGAATCAGCCAGAGACACCAGCTTTCTAATTAAGTGTTTGTTAGCTCTAGGTAAACTTGAGCCACTCTGCTGGAACCCGGGGCTTCGTTTCTCGAAAGGAGACATTTCTTCCCTAGGTCTTTGGAGAAAGGGCAGAGTTTTATCTTGCAAGAAAGGAAATTTTTTCATACCAGGGAATGTTTGTTGGAGATTCAATTGACTTCTGTTTATTTTAGCAGCTATATGGTTTGTCCACACATGAAGCTCTGGTGACAGAGAAAATGTGTCCTGCCTGGTTCCACCCCAAACCCAGCCTAGAGCTGTCCCCTTCTCCAAGCCTGGTCACCTTCAGACATTCCAGCTCCTCTCCTTCCTGCTAAAAGTCAACTGTCCTCACAAGGCTGACTCTCCAAGTCTGGATTTGGGATTCTCCTGACAGTGGGGAATAAAAGATGAGGAGGCCTCTTGAGAATGAAGTTTGTGTTATTTAGGACACTGGTCACACGTTAACCACCCACCTCTCTAGGTTCTCTTGTCCTTTTTGCCTCCATGACACCTTCTGCTGTGCTCTACAGCCAGCTGACTTCTCTTCCCTGCTTAAATGACAGCCCTGGGGGAAAGCCAGCCTGGAAAATGGCTGGGTTTTGTCTCATGGATGAACTAAAGCATTGACACAGAGACAGGAGTCTGTGTGGGAATGAGGTGTAATGGTTCTTTCAACAATAAACATTCTGCTTAAAGACACCTGTATTGAAATTCCCAGGTTGTGTCACATTTAACTGATATTAGATGGCCCCCACTTGTCATTCACACCTTGGTCTGACCCACAGACATGCCCTCTTTTCAGTGGGGTACCAAACTTCAGCGTCCTCTGCCCACTTGTTACCTCATGTTCTTCTTTTCCTTCCTTCCTTCTCCCACCAGGGCACCCTCCAGAAATTCGTGGACGACCTCTTTGAGACCATCTTCAGCACTGCTCACCGTGGCAGTGCCCTGCCCCTGGCCATCAAGTACATGTTTGATTTCCTGGATGAGCAGGCAGACAAGCACAACATCCACGACCCCCACGTGCGGCACACCTGGAAGAGCAACTGGTGAGTGAGTGAGTGAGTGAGTGAGTGAGTGAGTGAGTGAGTGAGTGAGTGAGTGACACAGCCCAGCAGAGCCAAGCACTGGCTACTGGGCTGGAAGGAGAGTAGAGGGAAGTGTGTGTTTGGGTCTGGCTGCTGGGGGAGCTGAGGACCCTGCTGTTGGCTCAAAGGGTGGGGCTCGGTCTTGCCAAATCAATGGAGAAGTCAGAAGATCCCAAAATCTAAAGGATTTTGTCAGGGACAGAGAGTGTTTTTGCTAAGCAGGTCCCAGTTTGCATTACATGGAAATGGCAGGATTTGTGAGGGGTTTGATGAGGGAAAATGAAGTTTTTAATTGCTGCAGTGCCCAGGATCACATAGGAATATCTGGGGAGGCATGGGAGAGGATTCAACACCACTGGCTTCATCTGTGCTGGGTGTGTTAATTCCCAGCTCCATTTGTTTGCCCACACAGAGGTATCTCTGAGAATTTTAAGGTATCCAAGATCTCCTCAGAGGACATGGAGCACCCACAGGGGACTTGTACCCTCCTGGGTGGCAGCTGGAGGCCAGGAGAGCATCTCCAATGGGACAAAGTATTTAAAGGGTCTGGAGCTGGATGTGCTGTATGTATTAGGATGCTGGACTGAGTAACGAAGGGTGACATCAGTGGCAAAGGGTGACATCACTCCAGCTGCAAACTCCACGTCCCTCCAATGGGACAACAGGAAAAGCCAGGATCAGTGGTGAAAAACCTCTTCTCTGCGGAGTCTCCCTGTTGGAAAGAGCTCCCTGGGGAATGGAATGGCTCCCTCCCCTTCTCCTGTGCAAACACAGGGACTATAAAAGCAGCAGCAGAGGAGAGCCATGGGGCTCCCAGCTCATGCATTTTTTCCTTTTCCCAGCCCTGCTGTTGGCAGATCGTCACAGCGCCCGTGACATAAAAAAAGAAACCCCATGCACCAAAGAGGCTTTCAACTAATGAAACATTAGCATATTATTAACATTATCTGCGGCACTAATCTAAGGCTGATTGCAGCCACTCAGCCTAAATGAGCAGGAGGTTTATTTAAGGGGGGAGGGGGGGAAGGCAGAGTGTGTGTGTTTGTGGGAGAAGGGGGCAGTGTGAAGAAATCTGTTCAATGAGATCAAATTAACTCAAAGTCACATCACAGAGCTTCATTATTTCCAGCAGGGACCATCGTCCCACATCCCCTCCCCACACCCAGGCACACAAACACACGCTCTGCTCTTCACCATGGCTGTGTCTGTCATCCAAACACCTGAACGAGGAATTCTGCAAGGTTCACTCACCCACCTCGTCCCCCCAGTGATGATTCTCTATTCCCAGCCTAAATACCCACAACTCCATCATGTCTCATTGCTGTTTTTTTATTGATTCTTCCCCGAGGCCCTGGGACAGGCTGTCCAGAGAAGCTGTGGCTGCCCCATTCCTGGGCTGTTCAAGCTCAGGTTGGATGGGGCTTGGAGCAAGCTGGGACAGTGGAAAGGTGTCCCCTACACCAAGGGTGTAGAACTGGATGACCCTTAAGGTCTCTTCTCACCCAAAGCACTCTAGAATTCTGTGTTTTGCAGCATCTCCCTTTTCTCCTGAACTTGGCTGACAGGATTCCCTGTCTGGGGCTTTCCTTACATTTGTTCTGTGATTTTGCTGGCTAAGGAGAACACACAGAGGTTTAGGGAGACACAGTGTCAACCCTCTGTCAGAAAGGTCGTTACCCAAAATCTTACCCAAAATCAGACTTGGAGATGAATTTTTTACTGTGTTGTGAACACAATGAGCAAATGGGAGCAACTGGGGAGTTTATCCCCAATATCAGGAGAATTTGCTAAGCTGAAAGGTGCAGAGAGTGAAGGTAGACAACACTCTGCCTGAGAGAGAGACAGGAGCTGGGCTCTGTGCTCAGTGACACATCCCAGCTCCTGGGCCATGATCATTGCAGTGCATTTGCCCTGACAAAAAGGCTTGAGGCAAAGGCTGGAGGGATCTCATACCAGGTACCTCGGGGCATCTCATACAAGTGAGCTTCTCTTTGGAGAAAAAGGGGGGAAAGGGCTTTGGATTGCAACTGGAATATCATTTCCTTGGTTAGGGCAGATGTATTTTCATATCAAAGGCTGTGATACACTTGTTTCTCAGTTCCTTTTGTTTTTTTTCCTTGAGGCAATGGGGCTTTCCCTGTCGTGTACCAACTGCTCCTTGCTCAGGGTACTGGGATCTTGTGCAGGCTTGGGCTAGAGCAGTGGAGAGTGACAGGACACGGTGTCCTAGCACACAGTGCCGTGAGCATTCCCAGTCTCTACCTACCTCTCTTCCCATGGGATTGCTGTGAGGGCCAAAAGCCAAGTCCCTTAATGACCAATGCATAGAGTGTATAGAATGTATAGCATGTGTACGTATAGAATCACAGATTTGGGTTGGAAGGGAACCTTAAACTCATCCAGTGTCACTCCCTGCCATGGCCAGGGACATCTTCCACTATCCCAGGTTGTTCCAAGCCCTGTCCAAGATGTTCTTGGACACTTCCCAGGATCCAGGGGCAGCCACAGTTTCTCAGGGCAGCCTGTTCCAATGCTTTATAGCCCATACCATAATAATTTTTGTGTGTTCAATGCCTATTTTCATCCGATGGAGCAACCAACAGGGTCAAATTTCCATTGTAACTTAACACAGAGAGATTCAGACTGTCATCACCTAAATTATACTCCCATTAATTTATGGCCACCTTCAACAGGATTGTGTTGACTTTAAAGGCTCACAAAATCTGCCTTGTAAGGATAACAGGGACAAAAGGTGAGGCCTCTACAGTCCCTAGACTTTGTAGGGGAGGAATTCATTGCACAGCAAAGCTTATCCCAGAATCTTCATACCCACCCTTTTGATTCCCACCTGCCATTTGCTGCTGTGATATCACCCAGCAAAGCTGTGAGCTGTGCACTGACTGTGTCCCCTCTCCCACCCCTCCTGCAGCCTCCCCTTGCGCTTCTGGGTTAACATGATCAAGAACCCACAGTTTGTCTTCGACATTCACAAAAACAGCATCACAGACGCCTGCCTGTCCGTGGTGGCTCAGACCTTCATGGACTCCTGTTCCACCTCCGAGCACCGGCTGGGCAAAGACTCCCCCTCCAACAAGCTCCTCTACGCCAAGGACATCCCCAGCTACAAGAACTGGGTGGAAAGGTGAGTTTTAGCTGTGGAATGGCACCAAGTGACACGACCAGGCCCTGCTTTGTGGGTGGAGGTAAGAGGCAGCGTCGCTGTTGCTTTTGGGCCCCGGGAGCCTTTTTTGCTCCCTTTGGCTTTTGCTCAGTGGAAATATCCATGTTAGCCTTTTATTGCCTCATGCTTTGCAGCAGAGATGGAAATTTAATTAATGGTGGGAGCTGATGGTGCTTGCCATCACTGTTTCTTTTGAGGAGAAGCTCTTGAGGAGCAGCAGAGGGAGGAAGGAAGGGAAGGTGATGTGTGTGGGCCCTGGGAATCATACGGGCTTCTCAGTCTTTCCAAAAGTGGTTTGCTGCTCTCAGCATGGTTGTGACAGTCCCCACACTGCCTGGATCCCAAAGCATTTATAATTTTCCCCCAGCAACCTCCCTTGGAGGTTCTTGGGTGCTTTGGGAGAGATGCCAGATGACTGACAGGCTGCTGACTGAAGCTCTGCAGGTATTTCATGTCAGGTCAGATGTCTTTCCAAGCATTTTGTCCACACTCCCAAGACCTGTGGATGTACTTCAATCTGCTGTGCTGAGGTCAGTGCCTGGCAAAGCTGCTCCACAGAAAATACAACCCAAACATCTATTCCTGCTGGGAGTTGGGGTTTCTGTAGGGTTTCCCCCCATGAGAAGCAAACAGCACATCCTGTTCTTCATCCAGCGGGAGCTGTGCTTTGCTTCCCAATATTCCGCACTTGCCCGGCATTATTGACAGGTTTGGGAGCTGCACAGATGGGGAACAGTTGCTGCTCTGTAAATACAAAGGAGGGTTTATCCTACACACCATTCCTGTGCACTGCAGAAATCCAGCTTTCAGCAACGATTCCTCTGGATGGCTTGCCAGGCACGGCCCAAAATTGATACCACGTCCTGCAGGTTGTACAAGGCCTCTGCTGCTGCAGACACCTCACACTGGGCTATAAATCCCTGTGTTGGCTTTGCTGGGGATGATTTTCTCTCATTTTGTGACAGGAGTGTGGCTGATCAAAGAGCTCTGTCCCCTGCTCGGCACGAGGCAGCATTTTTTCCAACAATTCCCCCATTGGTCTGTGATTTGTCTGGACAATTATTTTTAGATGTGGTTAAACACTTCTGCAAATGTCGTTTCTAGGCAACCTGCAAGGCTCTTATGAGCTACCTTGCTTAATTATGACCTACTTTTGGTACCGTGTCCAAGTTTCTTAGTATGTATTGAGGCTGATTGCTGGATTGACCTGGATAAGGGGAAGCAAGTGTTGGAGGCTCCATTTAGAAATCAAGTTTGTACCAACAGTGACCCAAAGGTGTCATTCTCTAGAGATGCTTTAGCAACACTCTGTGTGGCTGGGTGGTTTCTGTGGACAAATAACATTTTACACCTTAAACTGGTTGATTTTTTTTTCTGGGGGATGCTACATTTGAATGACAAATTGAGGTATTTAAGTGGGAAATAGGATATTTCCTTTTGCAACAAACACGGGGTTTTTTTTTTTGTTTTGTTTTGTTTTTGGGTTTTTGTTTGTTTGGTTTGTTTTGTTTTGTTTTTGTTTTTTTTCCCCTTCTGGATAAACAGAAGGCTGCAGTTTCCATTTAGTTTGGGGTTTTTTTTCCAGTATTGGTTTCACTTTGCAACTTTTTGGAGCTAAATCCTGGTGCCCAGTGATCTTCAGCAATAGGTGCTGCATTTCCTTGGATGTTTTCCCAAACAACTGGGTTTGCAAACGAGGTACATAACACCTCCTGCTGCTTGTAAACAGCCCTGGATTCCTGTCCCCAGCATGTGCTGGGTTGTTATCTGCACTGATGTCTGACAACTTGAACTGAAGCCCAAGGGGATACTGCAGGTTTTGGAATATGGTTAGAGCTTCTTCCCTGCTTTTATTTTCGCGTGTCAGTTCCACTGACTCAAGGCAGTGGCACCTGGATGCTGTGAGAGATGAAAGAAAAAACCTATCAGGGATGAATAAAATATAATTTGAGTTCTACCCCGAGCTAATGAATTCCTGCTCTCCGTTCTGCGATTGTGCTTTGAGGGAGTTTTTCCAAATCCAAAGGCTTCCAGTGCTGGTTGGAGCTATTTCTGTAGTCAGCATCAGCTGGAAATGCCATCCTTCTAGACCACTAGACTTCTTTAAAGGGTGAATCAGGAGATAAAAAGTCGGGGAGTTTAAGAAGTGGTTGAGTAAATCAGAAGAACCTGAAATCAAACGATCTTCTTTGACGGAGAGGAAACTCTAAGAGGGTAATTAGTGGTAGATTGTACCCGACTTGAGGCACTCTGGATTAAAACATGCCTGGATTTGAAGGTCTGGAAATGGGACTGAGCTGGGTTACTGCAAGCCATCCCTTTGAAACCTCTGGTTTCTTGGTGTGGAGCCTTTAGGACTCGCAAAACTGTGAGCGGGGAATGGCCTTGGCATGAGAAGGAGGCAGGGATGAAAGGACTTCCCTCCAACCCTTCAAATATTTGTTTTGCACATGCGAATGTGTATTGGGAAGGGAATAGTCACAGCTTCTGGCCTCAGCAGTGGGATACCTCCACAGGGTGGTCAACTGGAAATATGATTCCAAAAGATTTCAACAGCAAGAATGTCAGGAATCTTCACTGGTTTTATTTGTTTGTTTGGCTCATGTTTTAGTGTAGAATTTTCTCATGTTTTCAGTTGTTTGTCATGAGTCAAGTGTCGCCTTCAGAACTGGGATGCATGACAAAGGCTGAATTAAAAATTTTTAAATTTACCAATTTTTGCGATTTCCTGTCGACTTAATGGAAAACTATAAAAGAAATTGACATCTTCCATGACATTTTGAGAGGCTGGTTGTTTTAGTGCCCATTTCTATAATTATTCAAAATGGATTTGCTGACAACAGCAACAACAACAACAACAATAACAAAAAAATTAAAAAAAAAAAAAAAGTGCATCGCTTAAATTTAGTTTTAAAGATGTTGCCTGCTCATTTCAGGGAGGCTGGACTAGATGACCTCTAAATGTCCCTTCCAACCCAG
>VWZN01021651.1:103324-115090 GCA_013396955.1 Regulus satrapa | reverse complement strand
TTTTTTTTTTTTTACCTTGTTGTTTCTTGCCCCCATATTGGAAGTCTATCATTTTTCTTCCTTAGGACAGAATTTCAATTAGCAGAAGGATGATGCCATTGGGAGGCTCTGAATATCCTTGGAGATAAATCTAGCTGGGAATCGTCAATGCAATATCTGAAGGAGCCTGATAGCAGAGGTCCTGTAAAGCTTAGATTACTCTTAAAAATAATAATAAAAATAAGCCCCAATAATCAGTGTGGCTTTCAGAGAGGGAATGAAAGGGGTGGGAAGGAGGTTGTTTTTTGAATTGCTATGTTCAGCTGCAAAAGAGGATGATGAAAGAAAAAAAGACTACATTAGGGACACCAAAACTGCTGCATCTGACTGAGAAAATTTCTAGATCAACTTCGAGGTGCGCCTATAACCACCTCTAACCCTGCTGGATATTTTCATCAGCCAGCTGAAAGTTTCTGGTTGAGTCTTCTCTTATCAGAGGGTTGAGAGGGACCCATGAAAGCTACAGGAGCCTTCGTGGGGTGGAGGAAGCAGTTCTAGAACAGTCCTGAGCACAAAGGAGCATTCATTTGGTGTTCTCTGGTCCTTAAAAAGCAGGAGTTTCAAGATAAGGCTACCTTCCCTCTGGGAGAGGTGGGTGGGATTGCTCAGCCTGGAGAAGGTAAAGCTCCAGGGAGATCCTTTAAAACCTCCCAGTGCCTGAAGGGGCAATGAGAGGGAACTTTGATAAGGGCATGGAGAGACAGGACAAGGAGCAATGTCCTTGAAATAACACAGAACAGGTTTGGGTTAGATATTAGGAAGAAATTCTTCCCTGTGAGGGTGGGCAGGCCCTGGCACAGGGTGCCCAGAGAAGCTGTGGCTGCCCCAGGGTCCCTGGAAGTGTCCAAGGTTGGATGTGGAGCAGAGCACCCCAGGACAGTGGAAGGTGTCCCTGCCATGGCAGGGGTGCAGCTGGATGGGCTTTAAGGCCCCTTCCAACCCAACCCATCCCATGATTTTGTGATCCTGTGATTCATTCCATGTCCAGGCTGATCTGACACAGCTCTGCCTTCACCTCTCTCACTCACCTGGGGAGTTTACCTGCCTTGGACCACCAGGAATGGCTGAAGAGTTTGCCTGTGACTGCTGCTTGGACTGGGGGCTGGAGGCTCTCTGGAAGGCTCTGAGAGATCAGACAGACACGGGGCCCTGATTCTGCTGAGCCCCTTGATCTGCTCCCATCTGCTTATCTCCAACACAATCTCTTTGTTTCGTGGCTGAGCAGCGCTGGGGTGAGGGCGAGACTGAGAAGACCTCTCTGATCTATTCCAGAGGCTCAAGAGGGCCCTGGCTGCTCCTTGGCAGATGGTTTCAGATTAGCTGGGACCTTTTCAGTGTCACCGCCCAGCCAAAATGGCCACAGAATTCCTGTGAAATAGGGAATTTAAAATTAAGAATTGGGATTTAGAATCAAGAAAGGACTAATCAGAAGTAGAAAGGGGAGAAGAATGCTAAATATTTCACTGTGCTTTGCAACTCAGGTTCAGAGCAAAAACTACGAGACACAAAGGAGTCAAAACACACCAACAAAACAAAGGTACAAGGCTGAAACAGAAACTGTTCCAATAAGAAAGAGATCCCAAAACTCTTAACCAGCAAGACTAATATTGCAGTCTAGAATTCCACCAAGAGACCAAGAGAGCATGTGCATGAAGCAGAATGAAAAATTCACTCGAGCAAAGTTCATCAAAACAAGCACTCAAAAAAAAAAAAAAAGTCAATATACAGTAAAAATAGGCAAAGTTTAAAAATACATATATATTAAATGTATCTTACACTCCTAGTCTATAAAAACTCAATACTGAGACGTGAGCCACGAAAAGAGCACATACCCTTGAGAAGTATGTGTCCAGAACTATTAATACAGACCTACTTTGCAACATTTCTGTTTATAAAGTCTTTTTTCCGTGCTTCACCTGAGTGGTTTGGAACCATCGAGTTCCAACAGCCCTGCATGGGCAGGGACCCCTGGAGGAGGAAGGAAATATTCTGAGATCAGCAATGGAACTGCTGCAGACCTTGCCTTCTGTGAAGAAGGGTATTTGTGGACAAGTTCTGGGGCATCAGGAGTCACCAAGAGGTAGGACTTGATGTCTGCACTCCAGCTCTGCAGGACTATCTGTGCACCATCTATTCCCCACCAACAATTCCTCCCAGCACTCTGAATCTAGACCAAAAAAAGACAAAGAAAATAAAATATCTATTTTTGAAGTATGGGCTGACCCTAAAACAGTATACATGACCAGTTTATGACAGATTTGGACTTCAAAATTGTATTTTTTTTTTCACCGTTGCAACTGAATGGGCATTTTCACACTAAAAACATTGGCTCTCAAGTCCTCCTCTCTCTTTTTTTTTTTTTTTTTAATTTATTTTTAAATTAGTCAACTTGCTTGAGAGTAAGATTTCTGCAGTAAGGTGAGTGTTTGTACCACTGCCAATATCTCCTTTAAATATTTTCAGAATAAATACCTGCAACAGAAAATTGTGCGCAGCTCCAGGCACCTGGCCAATGTCTCTGAATATTCACAATTAGAAAAGAGAGAAAAAAAAAAATCTTTTCAGCCGGGAAGCAGAAACAAAAATCATAATTAAAACATTAAATGCAGAACAAACAACCATTGCTTTTCACTGCAATTTGGACCCAAAAAAATCCTGTTCACAGAAATGCTGGAAAACACGTGAGTAGCATAGATTTGATGAGGAATGTGACATAATTCACAGGAAAAATGGCAAAATCTCAGTCTGGGGGATGAATTAAACCTCAAAAATAATCTGTCCAGTCCCACAACCCAAACCTGCATGGGGCCACCAGCAGTTTTTGGAGGATGAACTTATTTTGAGGTTTTTCCCAGGGTTAGATTTTGGCTTCTTTAAGAACAGCAGGTATTTCCTTGTGATGGGATGGGAATCTCTCTACACCTCCATCTCAAAGCAGTGAGCACAAAGTGTAACTCAAAATAGTGGCATCCAAGGGGAGGAAAGCACTGCCAGCACACAGAGAGAGAGGGTTCTAATCTGGAGAGACACTGTCAGCAGGAGAAGATTCAACACAAGGAAGATTTGGGGTTCCCCACAGGCCTGCTGAGCAGGTTTTTCAGACCTCTGCTTTGTTTTAGGCCCATATTAATCCTTCAAGCAGTGAAAAGAGCTCAGCTCAGCCATCATTCCTCCCTGGTCCTGCTGGTGACTTCCCTGTGCTGAGAAAAATCTCCCGTTTTTCCCTTTCTCAGTGACACGGAGAGATGAAAAACCCCAAAAGCCTTTCTAAAACCACGAGGCCAATAAGTGTTGGTGAAGCAATATTTCCTTTTCCAGTCACAGCATGATCTTAGAGGAAAAAAAGATCGTGTTTCTGCCTTCATCCACTTGCATAGAGAAACGTCCAGTGGGAATATCCGTGCGTCACCTGCAGTTTGAGCCTCGCAGGACTAAGAACCTCAGCTCTTCTCCTCCCCTTCCTGCCGTGGGCTCAGCAATGCATGGAAGCACCTCTCAAACTCAATTCATTTCAAGCACGAGTCAGCCTGATGGATTCATGTGCCCTAAGAAACCAGCAAATAGTTCTGGGGATGTGGGAAAGGAGCTGAGCCATCCTCAAGCACCAAAGCCATGCTGGCTTGACCCTGCACACCAAACTTGAAAGCCACCAGCATCACAGGGACTCCACGGGAAGCTGCCTCTGGAGGAAAGCCTTGACCAGTCCTCTGAGGCCAAAAAACATCCCTGGTTCACCCTGGAAAGAGCCAGGTGAAGGTGAGTTGGTGATGGAAGGCAGATCTAGTCCACCGGCACCCAAATGAGAAAGCTGCCTGCAGTCCCAGTGTCTCAGGGAAGGAAAGGGAAGGTTTGCAGCTGTTCCAGTGGCCCAAGGGGGAAATTATGCAAGCCTCAGAAGCAGCAAGTCAAGATCAAAGGGGAGAAGAAAAGGAAAAGAGAGAAGAATGGAGAAGTGGGGATAACTTATGCTAGGGTAGTGCTCCAGGGCTTGCTCTTTCTTGTGCTAAAGCTTTCAAGTCCACAGTGTATCGTGGAATGCAGCTTTTCTTCTCTTCCTTGTTTGTGACCCAATCCCTTTCTCTCTCCCTTGGGCTGGACACATGAAGTGCTGGAAGAGAATTAAAAATATCCTCCTTGGTTGGGCTGGTCCCAGCACCCTGGGCTCAGGTAGGGCAGATCACCTGTCTTCTCCTGGTTCCCAGGTGGACCTGAGCCACACAAGGTGTCTGTCAGCAAGAGAGGAAAATTAAATTCTTACTCCCTTGTTGTACATCTTGTTTATTCACTGTGTTTTTATCCTGTTTTGAGCTCAGAGGAACCTCCCCACCTTAATTCACCAGCAAGGCTGACCCATCAGCTGGGTTCAAGACGGCTAAAAACGCCAACAGCCCCACCCAGGGCTGGTAAAGGAGACATGGGAAGCACATGATACAGAAACCTGGGCTTCTGCAGAAGGACCTGGAGGCTGGGCAGGTATTTCAGGGTTTTAGAAATGGTTTAGGAAGTGAAATCCAAGAATTACCCCTCTCCCTCTGCCATGGATGGTTTTCCAGTGAGAAACAACAGGAAAAAGGACAAGGCAAATACAGTTCACAATACTGAGCACTGAGAAAGTGATAGGGCTGAGCAGCACCTTTTGTAAGCAGAACAAACCCCAAAATAATACGAGGCCCAGAGGGCTATGGAGCATTACATTTTGTAATAAAAAGTTCCGCTTCAAACTTGGCCAGGTTGTCCCTTTAGCTGCCCACCAGCTTTGCCCTGTGCCCAGGGAAGGAGCAGAGCAGAGGGCTCTCCCCTCCCACTGCAGGGTTTGTAGATTGAAAGCACTGCCTGCACTCGCACCAGGGGATCTGTCCTGGCTCACTGCTCACAGCCCAGGAAAATTGCCAGGGATGGGTGATGGCTGAGAGAGAAGCCCTGTGGGGACAACAAAGATGACAGCAGCAATATTGAAGAGAGTGTGTCTGGCTTCCCACTTCAGCCCCAAGTCTGCCTTACCTTGCTAAGCAACAACAACAACAAAATATCTGTTTATTTCCCAGAGAGGAAGAGGAGGTAAGTGATTTGGACCAACACCTATTCAGGGTGTGCCAATAAATTGCCTCAGAAGTTTGCCTGCAGAATGATTTTATGCTTTTTAGGTAGGTCCATGATATTTGCAACATCACCTAAGACCTGAGCTCCCTGTGGCAATGAAATGAGAAAATTCCCCAAAGGAGCCCAGGCTCAGCTGTGGCACAAGCTGTGGGAGCAAGCAGGCTCCTAAAGACTGATTGCCTGGAATATGCCCAGTATCTCTTGAACATCAGCTTGCAGAACTCATGGGCTTGGAGTCCTCTCAGAGACAGGGGTGGGTGGGAGGGAGGTGGAATCCCAGCTCAGGGGACACTTGGGTGGCACCAGCTGGGCAGAAATAATTTTTTTGGGTGCTACAAGTTGGGTGTTTGGGGTGTCAGGATCAGAATGCAACTCTCTGCAGAGCATTTGCTGCTCAGTGCACCCCCAGCAGCAGATCCAGGATGTTTTCCTTCTGCTGGTCACTGACAATTTCACATTCTTTACCTCTGAATGATGGCTCCCCACCAATAATCAGAATTATACAGGTATTATACTTCCTTAACTGAGTGGTTTTGCACAGCTTTCAAGGGTTTCCAGCAGAGCAAACTGATTGTTTTTTTGGTTTTGCTTTTGTTTTTTAATCAAACTGTTCTTAACTTGGGCACAAATGTTTCATGTGCTTTCAAATTTACAGCACATCACAGGCCTAGGTTTTATAACTGACAGGGCTCAAACCTGAATGAAATTAATAGGACTACACAAATCAAACAGGTGCTGAAATGTTTGGGTGGTGATTTATAGAAAACCAACATTTCTGCTTTCAGGGTAATGTGAAAGCATTACCCTTGAAGAGAGGAGCAGCATCTTGATGTCTAGATAAAATACAGAAAATTAAGGGTGAATCTCAAATATTGTCTGGAAAGGGAAACTTTTGGGAGAAAGGCTGGAGAAAATACCAAAAAGCAGCTTCATTGCTGCTTCCAGGTTAATCACTCCTCCCTACGGCATCACAATAGAACAGGGAGCTGTAAGAGGTGTCTGTGTTGCTTGTGTGGTGTTTCAGTCAGGAGCCAGCCCAGCACTGGTTCTGATTATGGCCTGTAAGTGTATTAATAACAATTAGGTTAATTAATATTTTAATTGTTAAAACTAATTATTATCTTCATATATAAAATATATAAATATTTATATTTCTGCTGGTATATTAATACAAATAGATATGTGTGTAGATATATATGTATATTTTTACTATTTCTGCTTAAAATAATTTTATAAATATTTATATTTATAAAAATATTTATAAATATGAATATTTATAACCAGCACCTGGTTAATTAATAACAATTCATAACAATCAGGAGGCATAAAGGAGGCTGGTGCTGCCCTGCTGTTGCTTGTACAGGAAAGGCAAAGAAGACTTTTTAGAAGGGGGTACAGTGTCCTCATAAAGGGCACTTCACAAGCAGGTTTGAACTGAAATAAATAGGTTTAGAGTGGATATTAGGAAGAAATTCTTCCTTGTGAGGGTGGTGAGGGGCTGGCACAGGGTGCCCAGAGCAGCTGTGGCTGCCCCTGGATCCCTGGCAGTGCCCAAGGCCAGGCTGAACAGGGCTTGGAGCACCTGGGACAGTGGGAGGTGTCCCTGCCATGGCAGGGGGGTGGAACTGGGGGACCTTTAATGGCCCTCCCAACCCAGACTGCTCTGTGATTCTGCAAAAAATGATTCACAGATCAGGCAAACTCATCTCACCCCAAAGACTTGGCCATCCTCTCTTTTAGAAGCTGAAGGAACACAGGATTTTTTTGCAGCCTGCTTTAAGCAAGCTGACGTGGCATCGGGAACTTTCAGGCTTTTGTGGTTTTGTGCTTGCCAAGATCATCTCCAGGTGCTGGCTCTCCAAACTCTCTGCAGCCTCTGTGTGTCAGATCAGTCCCACTGTCTTCAGAAATGAGCAATCCAAGGGCTCTTCCCTTCCTACACCCAGAATTTCCCCAGGCGTTGCTCCCTTCACCCCATGCTCGTAAATTATCCCCACAGCTCTTGATCTTGCAAAAGGCTCACACACACTTTAAGAAGTGTGTCAGGTATCTTGAACTGCAAAAAGCAAAATAAGAATAATAATTCTACCTTTAGGCCACAGACTGACATAACAAAATACTCTGTTAGGGAAAGGTCTTCAGCAAAATATGTGGACACAACCCTTCTGCACCGTGGCCACCCTTCCCTGGGGCAAATGCCTTCAGCACAACAAACAGCTGGATTTATTTGGGATTCTGCCTTATCAAGGCATTGGCAACTTGCAGCAACTGGGTTTTTATCAGTCTGTGATACCCACCTGCCTCCATGAGGGGCTGGGATAGGGTCAGAGCCACCATTTCTTGATCTCATTAGTGATACTGCTACCTCTCTTCGCTCCTTTTTCCATCCCTGCCACCCACCTGGCTGCAGCACTTATCCAGTTGTTTCATCCCGGCCCCTCCAGCAGTTTTTCCCTCTCCCAGCCCCATTCCCTGCATGTCCCTTCTCCAGAGAGTGACCTTTCCTCTGGGTGCCATTCCCCGTTATCCTTCCCCCAGCCCCACAACCCGTCGTAGGTGATATCCCTGGGTGCTCAGGGATGGAGGTTTCCTTCTCCCCTCCCAGATTCTTCATGCCCTATTTATTCCTTCTGTGCCCTCAGCCCCCAGAGGAGGTTTCTGTGAGTGCCTGGCTGGGACAAGCCGAGCTGTGCCATCATCCATCACGGTGACAGACGCGCTGTGGAAGGGCTCGGTGGCACAGAGCCAGGGCTAATGGCCCGAGACACCGCTCGCCTTCAGTCCCAGCTGCTTTGGGAGCACCCCCAGGTGCCAATTCCTGCATCCCGTGGGCCCTGAAGGGAGGGTGAGGTGGCTCAAGGCAGGGGGAGATTTGTAATGGTGGAGCTTGGGAACAAAGGCTGCCAACAGCTCTTGGGTGGAGTGTCTGGGCTGCAGTGCAGGCTGTGCCAGGGCTGTGTGCTCTGTCCCCAGCTCTGGAACCAGCTGGGGCAGCTCTTTATCTCTTCACCACCCACCCCTGCCCAGGCGTGATCTTCTGTTCATGGGCTATGGAGAGACTGAGAAAATTCCATCATCCCATGGGAAATGCTGCACCCAGGGAGGAGCCAGGCATTCCCAGGTGGATCAATCTGGGACCCAGAACAGCACAGGCATTTCCACCTGAATAAATCTGTGATCCAGAACAGCCCAGGCATTCCCAGCTGGATCAATCTGGGATCCAGAGCAGCCCAGGCATTCCCAGCTGGATCAATCTGGACCCAGAGCAGCCCGGGCAGCCTTTCCCAGGGGATCCCAGAGGAAGAGCAGCCCTTGCCCAGCAGCCCTGGATCTCGGAGGGGGCTGCGCCCTTGCACAGGATCCCTGCTCCAGCAGAGCCACGTTTGGCCCTGCAGGGCTGCAGCCCCCATTGGATGGGGCTGTGCCAGCCCCTGACTGACAGGGGCCAACTTGGACCCCGAATCTGTCTGTGTTTTTGTACTACTGTATTTTATTTTACTTTCCTATTGAGTTGTAGTTTTCGGTGGAATTTTTTGTTTTGGTTTGGTTTTTGTTTTGTTTTGTTTGGAGTTGTTTGTTTGTTTGTTTGTTTTCCCCTTGCTAGTAAAGAACTGTTCTTCCCATCCTCACATCTTTGCCTGAGAGTCCCTTAATTTCAAGATTATAATAATTAGGAGGGAGAGGGTTTACATTTTCCATTCCAAGGGAGGCTCCTGCCTTCCTTAGCAGGAGACCTCTGTCTTTTCAAACCAAGACATGGTGCCACAGCCAAGACACAGTGACTCTGAAATCCCTCCCTTGTGCCCCAGGAGAGTTGTGGTTTGTGGTTGTGCTCTGTCCAGAGCTCAGGGCTTCTCATGGGTGACCATTTCTCCTCCAGCATGGAATGGCCACAGCTCTGCTGTGGCTTATCAAAGGAGATTGAATAAGCATGGCATCAAAGTTTGGAGTGAAAGGGCCTAGAAATAGTATTTTAGATCTGGGAATATCTCTTCTCCCTGAGGTCAGGTGTCACTGTCCTTCCATGGATTATCCCATGGTATTTCTCTCTGGGTCTGGATTCCTTTTCACCTCTGATGGCAGCAGGAAACACCAATGGGACCAAGAGGGTCTGTCTGGCTGAATCTGGTCTTTGTTTTCTGTGGCTTTGCCTTCACAGAGAGCCAGAAACAGTTTCTTTTGCTCCCCGTTTTATTTCCTCCTTCCACAGCCTTCAGATAAATGCTGTTATACAACCTTTATTTCTTAAATGGCCTTTCTTGCAGAGGGAGAGATGATCTTGTCAAAACTGAATAAAACCCCATTTTCACCATGAATCTGTGAGGAAACAAAAATGTGAGGGAGCTGTGAAATGCCACGGCACCAAAAATTGCTGCCTCCACAGCCTGTTCCTGCTCTCAGCTCAAGGACTTTGCCTTCCATCATTTCAGCCCCTGGGAGTTTGCCTGATCATCACTGCTGGCACCTCCTCTGACGTGTTCCCTGATGGATTTGCTGCCCCTCACTTGCACAGACAGATTGGTTATTCCTAATGTGTGGCTGGGATGGATCCCTTGCAATTCCATCCTTTTCAGAGTGCTCAGAAAGGAGAATCCTTTAAGGGATGCCAAGAATTGAGTGAAACTAGCTTGTGTGAGGTGAAACCACAGAGATCACTTTAACTTTCAGGCAGCAAAAACATTGAGATCCAGCATAAAAATGTTCTGTGTGGGACATGGAGCCATCACTGTTCACCAGACAGCCAATAGGAGGGTCCTTAAAACCACCTCCTATTCCCCCTACTGTGAGACACAGAAGACTCCCCAGTACCTTCATCTGACATTAAAAGCCTGCAAAACCTGTAAACCCTTCTGTGAAGACAGCTGATGGAGTTCTCAGCCATGGAAGCGTTTCAAAAAAATGAATGGATGTGGTATTTTGTGATCTGGTTTAGTGGGCAGGGTGCTGTTCAGTCAAAGGTTGGACTTGATGACCTTGGAGGTCTTTTCCAACCTTAATAATTCTATGATTCTGTGCAGCTCATTGATGGACCCAATTAATTCCCCTCCCTTTTCCTTTCCTGATGTTGGGACAAAAGCTGGGACCTGTGAGGGAGGTAGACACTCACTGACTGATCCAGGCAGGGTTTGTAGGGGTTGTAACTGCTTTCTCTTTTCACCTTTTATATGTGTGACATCCCCACCTGCATTCCCATTCTCTGATCCCAAAAGCCAGAAGAACTCTGCTGCCTGTGCTGATTGCTTTGCTCCAAAGAAACCAACCTCTAATCCAGCCCCAAATTCCGTTTGCATCCTCTTCCAGGCTCATTCACTGCTCTCAAAGCTGGGATTAAGGGGGGGAAAAAAAAAAAAAAGAGGGGGAAGTTAGCAACATTTGAAAGCAATTTAACCAGAGAGCAACTTTTAAATGAAGCCATTTAAGGCCAGATCCTCCCAGCTGTCTGGGTGTCCCTGCTGAGCCCGCTGCAAATCAGAGTTCAGGACATCACTGTCACCAACTGCAGGCTGCCAGGGAAGATGCATTAGCCAGGAACGTCCAGAGCATGATTAATCTCTCCCTCCTCATTCGGATGCTGCTGCAGTTGCCACAGATGTTCAAGAGCCTCCTGGCAGAGACAGATCCCTGCGTGGTCCTGACTCCTTACCAGGCAAGTAATGACAACAGCCATAGATTCCCAGGGCTGTGTCAGCTGGATTTTATGGGCTTTTTTCCTCCTCTGGAAAGTTCTGCCTATGTTATGGGATGTTTCTTTAGGAGTTGTGATGTGTTTGAGTCACGCCTTGACTCTTTCCCACAGTTCAGAGGGGTGCATTGGAGACCTGGGAAAAACATCCTCCTTTCTCATCATCCCAACCTGGAACTTCCCAGTTGAGAAGGAGGATGGTTGTATCAGAGTAACAGGATCCACAGGGAAGGGAGCCAAGGACCTGTGTTTTACCCCCAACCATTATTTTATTTTTAGGCAGAACCTGTTGATCCTGCAGGAAGCTTTGCTTTCCTCGCATTACCCTTGAGCACAGCTAAGAACCTGCACTGGGGCTGAGCCTGCACCTCCTGGGAGCCCACGGAACACCATGGACCAAGCATTGGGTGGGAGAAGCCATTCCCTGGGAGAAGGGGACGTGACCAGCTCTTCAGGGTGCATGAGAACCGCGGAATTGCCAAAGAGTTTGGGTTGGAAGGGACAAGAAAGGCCAGCTCGTTCCAGCCCCCTGCCACGGGCAGGGATGCCACCCACCAGACCAGGGTGCCCCAAGGCCCATCCAAAGTGGGTGAACGCTTCCAGGGATGGAGCAGCCACAGCTTCTCTGGGCAGAGCTCCCCTCATTGCTCAGTGAGTTCTCAGGATGCCCCTTACCGCCCTTGGGTTTGCTTTCCCTGTCCAGAAACCAGCTTCTGTCCTGCAGGGTGAGATTCCTTGCTATTAAAACCAGAAGAACCCGTCTGGCCTTCCAGAGAAATCTGGCCACTCTGTCTTAGCCTGGTACAGAGGCAAGAAAAGTTTTTTTCTCATTTTTTAAAGGTCTCAAGGGCAGGACTTATCAACTTATTTCACTTCTTGCCCAAGAAAATTTATTTTGCTGGTGATCATCCCACCAAAAAGAAAAAAAAAAAAAAAAGAAAAGA
>VWZN01021651.1:57030-73324 GCA_013396955.1 Regulus satrapa | reverse complement strand
CCTGTCTGATCCTCTCCTCTCCTCTCCTCTCCTCTCCTCTCCTCTCCCATGGAAAAAAACCCCACTCTATTATGAGATATTACTGAGCTCATCTAAGGAAATTTAGGCAGGCAGATGATGCAGAAATATTTCACTGTCCTCCAGCAGCAAAAACGATCAGTGGGAATCCTGTCTGCTCTGGACAGAGCTGAATATTTTCACTGGTGAGGCACGAGAGAGTTTGAAGAAGGCAAAGCCCTTCTGAAAGAGTAGAAATGCCAGAGTTCAGGGTCATGGAATGGCTGTGGACAGTATTACAGCCCTACAAGCCCCCTGGCATGCTCCCTCTCTCTCCATCTCTCAGGAGGGCTCAGCTGAGGCAGAGATCAGCTGTTGTCACTGATTCACGTTGTCCCTTTGCAAGCCCAGGTGCTGGAAGCACTGATACCTTCTGCCCTGAGGAAGTGATGAGGGGCCACACACGTGCTTGAGAGCCTGCAGCACCCAGGCTAGTGCCAGAATCATCTTGGGAACCCGTGGGCTGGGTGTGGAGGCAGAACAGACTCGGTGCTGTGTTTAGAAACAAGGGACAAGGAGGAGGGGGTCAATAATTTGAGGCTGTGCACCCAGTGGAGATTCAACCCCTGTGTCCTGCATGGCATCCCCTAAAAACTGTCTTTCCTCCTGAGAGCCCCTGGCTGGAGAGCAGCACCCAGGCTGGGCTGGACACAGCAATTTGGCAGCCTGTGGTGGTCACAGTGGACAGGCAGAGCAGTCACACAGAGTTATCATCTCTGGGGAAAATAACTCTGCCCAAAGGGGTTGGGATGAGTCAGGCTAAGGATGCTGTCATAGAATAAAAATACCTGTGC
The DNA here is from genome assembly GCA_013396955.1 of Regulus satrapa. NCBI lineage: Eukaryota > Metazoa > Chordata > Aves > Passeriformes > Regulidae > Regulus > Regulus satrapa. The sequence continues at coordinate 72,473 of VWZN01021651.1, read as the reverse complement.
TTTCCTGCAGTTCAGCTAATCCACATTAGAAATTCACTCGGATTTCCTTCCCTCTCACAACAGGAACACAGACTCGAGAGATTTAAGGGCAAAAAATGCAGCAGGTGCATTTTTAACTAAAGGTGATTTAAGTGAAATCTGCTAGCCACCTTTCCCCCCTCCTCCACTCAGACTGACCTTCACCCAATCTGACTTTAGAGAAGAATTTATCTGGGGAGTGAATATGCAGCAGGTTGCTGCTCCCTGGACAGATCCCTGTCTCCAACCCCACAGCAGGCCGAGGTCAGCACAGGTAGCTGGATTTTCATTAGGAACAGACCCTTTCATCGTGGTTTGCAGCTCTGGACACAGAGATCAGGAAGGATATCAGCTTGCCCGCTCTTACCTTTATCAGGTCATTCTTCCAGCAGGTGACATCATCTTATTGATAAAGGTCAGGTTGGCCTCAGCTCCCTTCTGACTCATTGAATATTAGAGATGGCTGGAGGCGGGGGCAGGCGGTGATTTGATGTGACAGGGCAGGAGGCAGCACACCAGCAGTGCAGCAGGACACAGGCTGCAGGAACGGGCCCTGCCGTGATCCACTGTGACAAGGGCAGAGCTGTGGATGGATGCTCCAGCAGCCTGGAGTGACCCAGCAAGGGCAGGATTGAGAGAAAAACAAAAACCCCTTTAGTTTGTATTAATTCCCACTGCAACAGGACAAATCCAGAGCAGCCTTCCTTGGCTGAGGATGGCATCACAGATTTATTGTGTGAGATCTTCTGACATTATAAACCAGGGCCCTTCTTTAAAGCTCATCCCATTCCACCCCCTGCCACGGGCAGGGACACCTTCCACACCTTCCACACCTTGTTCCAAGCCTTGTGGACATGGCCTGGGACACTTCCACAGATCCAGGGGCAGCCACAGCTTCTCTGGGCACCGAGTGCCAGGGCCTCCCCACCTAACAGGACAGCACTTCTTCCTGACATCTCACTTAAACCTACTTTATTTCAATATAAAGCCATTCATTCTTTGTTTTAAGATACAGAACACAGCAGTCCAGGCTGGATCCAGGATGTGGATGCAGCAGAGCAGGGGAGAAGCAGCAGCAGGGACTCTGCTCTGCAGATCTGTGGCCATGGAAAAGAGAGGCAGGAGCAGGAGCCTGTGATATCCATCACTTGCCATGTGCTGTTTGACTAACCTGAACATGCACTTAAAGACATCAGGTTTGCTCCCAGGAGACTTCTCCTTTCTCCAAAGGGCTGTTCCTCATGCATTCAGCATCCAAGTGTTTTGAGAAAAGGGTTCCCTATTCCTGCAGGCTCAGGAAGGCAGGGACAGCTTGGAGCTGTTTCATTCCAGCCCCCTTCCTTTCCTATCCTGTGAAATTGGTGACCAGCTGTGGTCACCTCTTTGATTTCTCTTTGCGTGCCTGCCTTCCCCCACAAATTAATTTTGATTATTGTCTTGCCCAGCAGGGAGGGAACTCTTAGTGCTGTGAGCCTGAAGCACTCACTCTCTTTACACCCTTCTCTTTTTCCCCTGCACTGAATGCAATTTTGTGGTTCTCTGCCTCCCCCAAAAATAACCCTCAGCCCCAATTCTGAACTGTCATCTCCATTACATCACAGCTGCCTGCAGACAGGGCTTATTGCTTGCAATCCACTCAGTTACACTTGTGATTAAAACCGATTGCAAACCCCATCCTGGCTGCTCAGCCTGGGAATTGGGAACGACTTTATAATTTCTGACAGCAGATCTTGAGGCCTTGGATGAGCCTGGCAGGACAAGATCTTTGCAGGCCAGTGGGAGTGGGAGAAGAATATGCATCTGTGAGAAAGAGATGGTGATTTAGGAAAAAAAAAAAATATATATATACACACATATATATATACATATATATATATACACACATATATATATACATACATACATATATATATACACACACACACACACACACATATATATATATACACACATATATATATATACATATATATATNAAAAAAGCAGGGTAAATGAAAAAGAATATTCCTTCAGCCAATATTTGATGTGAGAACACAGGAGTGGGCAGTTATTCTGGAGTTAAAGGTTAATGCTTCTTACTTGAAATTTTGGCCATAATCTTACTCTCTACTGAGCAAAATAAAATTTCCCACAGGAAGTGAGTTTTGGAACAACATTATAATCTTGCTTAAATTGGCATAAACTGAGTGTAACTCTGACCTGAGTTTGTAACTTGCATCTGTAGTCACCTTATGCTTAAGAAAACACCGTGGAGTCCAAGGCCTGGTTATAATGAACAATTGCAGCCTGTCTGATGTCAGTGGAAGTCTTTTATTATTTTATTAGCACTTGATATCATCCCTTTAGAGACACCATCCGAATCCAGAGTAAGTGCTCTGGCTTGACACCAGCATGGCTGAGATCATGGGCAGTGGAAGAGTGTCAACACTGAAGTTCAGGAAGCACAGAGCTTTGCCTTTTTCCTTAAAAAAAAATATATATATATACACACACACACACACACACATATATATATATACATATATATATATATATATATACACACATATATATATATACATATATATAGAAGGGCCCAGGTTAGAAACCCCCAAGCTGGAATTTGGGGAAGGCAGGGGTGAAAATAAAGCTCAACTCTTTGGACAGCTAGGATCATCCCTGGGAGTGGGGGATGGAGAAAATGGTGTAGCAGAGAAAAGCAGACCCTGCCCAAGCCTTCCCTCGGTTTGGGGCACTAGCAGCTCATGGAATCAGGGTGGATGTTCCTGGAAAAGCAGAAATCAACTGCTGTGCTTCTTCCCAGCAGCAGCAGCAGCATGTCACAGTCTCAGGACTCTCCTGCACTTCTGCATCTGCTGCTGCTCCATCCTATTCCCCTTGTACAGCTGGAGCCATTTGTCCCCTGCTGGATCAGAGCGCGGCTGCAAAACTAAATTTTGCAGAGTGATGGAGCCTTAAATGTACTCAGAGGGTTTAGATCTTGCTCCAGACCTGGACGGTTGACTGAGCTGCAAAACCTTTCTGCTGGCCTGAATTTTGGCTTCATTTCAGAGATTTATATACTAAGAATTAACTATGGCCTTAACATGTGTTATATAATACTTTTTTAAAAAAAATTAATAAATGGAATGTTGTAAAATATCATAACTATCTCATATCTCTATATCACAACTCATCTGTTTTTTCCCCAGCTGCTCTTGCTGGGGGTCCAGCGCTTTGTGTTGAACTGCAGCCTGACTTCAGAGTTTGTTCAGAAAATCCACCAGATTCCTTGGGGCCTTTTCCCAGCATGTGAAATCCTCTCCCCGATTCACCTTAGCCTCTATTTCTTCCAGCCTGACTTGAGCATTGTTTCCCTTCGTTTCCTCTGAAACTCTCCTGTAGAATCAGCCAAACATCTCCGTGAGGATCTTCCTCTCCAGCATCGCTCCCAGGAACTGAACAGGGCAAGCTCGGCACGTCTCCCGCCCAGAGTTTGTCCTCCACACTTCTGAGTCATTCCTGCTGCTCTCCTCTGGTGTCTCTGCAAGCCCTGGCTGCTCCCTGGCAGGCACAGACCCCAGAGCTGGGTGTCTCCACTTCTGCCATGCCCAGAAATGGCTCTGCCCATCTCTCTCCACATGGCCCTGCTTCTGCATCCCGGGACTGAGGCAATCCTGAGGGGGATTTCAGGCAATGCTCCGAGACTTTCTCTCAAATCATTTCATTGGTCTGGCTCTCTGGGAGTTGATGCCTTCTGGCACAGCTTCTCCCCCTCTCCTGCCCATGCTCCAAGAGATTTTGGGTGGGGTTGTTGTTGTTGTTTTGTTTTGTTGGGTTTTTTTGTTTGTTTGGTTTTTTTGGGGGTTTTTGTTTTGTTTTGTTTTGGTTTTGTTTTTGTTGTTGTTGTTGGTTTTTGGTTTTTGGTTTTTGTTTTTGTTTTGTTTTGTGGTTTTTTTTTGTTTTTTTTTTTTTTTTTTTTTGTTGTTTGTTTGTTTGTTTTGGGGTTTTTTTTTTTGTTTGTTTTTTTTATAGAAGTAAACCTTTGCAGAGAGTCCATGCCCTGGGATCATCTAACTCAAGGCACAGAGCTGATGTCACAAAGATTATCAGCAGAGACACCAATAAAACCCCAGATTTTCTGTATCAGCAGGAGGCTCTCAGGATGTTGAGATCCCTGGCAGTGTCCCAGGCCAGGCTGGACGGGGCTTGGAGCAGCCTGGGACAGTGGGAGGTGTCCCTGCCGTGGCAGGGGTGGCCAGGGATGGGCCAATATCCAACCCAGTATCTCATTAGCGTTCGGGTAATTTGCATACCCAAGGTGCCCCGCGGGCCAGCAGCACAGCCCATGAACAAAATTCCCCATTCCTGCCGTGGGAACAGCGGGCTGGGACACGGGGCTGGCTGTGTCCCTTCCAGGGGACCGGGCTGGGGACACCACGGGGCCACGCCGGGAGGAGAGGGGGTCAGCGTGTCCCACAGAGAAACAGCCTTGGCTGGCCTGGCGTGGGAAGGGCATTCAAAGTATGCTCAGGTTTCTCTTCAAATCGTATAAATCTTTCGCCTTTTACTAAAGATTTCCGTGGAGAGAAACATTTCCGAGTAGTTCAGAATTTTTGATGGCTCTGCACTCGCAGAGCTTCTCTAATGTTGGTTAAAAGTGAGATTCTCATTTGGTGGTTGTGCAGAGGATGGAGCTCCTTTGGGTCCTGCTCTGGTAATTATCACTCTGGACCTGTAAATCCAGAGATGCTCCAAGGGCTGGAGTCGGGTTTGGGAGAAGGGCCTGGAGAAGGGAAATTGCTTTAAACTAAAACAGGGAGGTGTAGGTGGGATACTGGGTAAAAATTCACCCCTATGGGTGTGGGGAGGCCCTGGCACAGGGTGCCCAGAGCAGCTGTGGCTGCCCCTGGATCCCTGGCAATGCCCAAGGCCAGGCTGGACGGGATTTGGAGCAGCCTGGGACAGTGGGGGTGTCCCTGCCACAGCAGGGGTGGCACTTGGGTGGGCTCTGAGGTCCTTTCCAACCCAAACCATTTTTTGGCTCTGTTCTTGTCTCTGAAGCAGCCCCTGGTGCCACGGGAAGGAAATAGCTCCTCCTAAAGGGATGCACATCTGAAATTATGGGTAAGATTTGCCACGTTAAAAGGTTGTGTGTTCACCAAAGCAGCACCTTTATCTTGAATTCAGTATGCCCACTCTTTGGGACCATTTTCACTATAATTAATGTTTAAGGTTATAAAAGGAAGACTTTAGACCATTTCCACCCATCTCCTTCAAAAAATTTGTTTCCTGCCTTTATTTTTTTGCATGCCTTCATTTCCTGCCTTCATTTCCCCTGCTTTTGAAAGGAGCAAAATTTTCTGTTTTTCTGTTCCATACAAGCGAGACCCAGGGCGACAAATTTTGCCTCCCAGAAAACCCCCTCCATCTCCGGGTGAAGTGTGGCATCTGTCTGAGAGCACAGGGAAATGCTTTCATGTGCTCAGAACAGCCCAGAGTCAGGTCCTGCTGCATTAACTGAGACACCGAGCAGAGCACTCCATTTATTTGGAATAATAAAGAGGAGGGTCCCAAGTGGGAAGTGTCCAGGGCACATTCCCCACCCTGAATGAGGTGCCTGGCTTGCAGGGTCCTGGCTTGAAATGTTTGGCTGCCAACAAATCATTGCTGGCAGCTTGGCAGTGCTGCAAATACCTCAGATATCCAATCTTTTCCTTTGGCTCCTGCCCTGGAAGCCCCTCTTGTCGTCATCTCTGGATCATTCTCCACAGACACAGTTTGGATGAATTTGTGGCTGTGGTTGTGGCGACCTTGCTGCTCTGCAGGCTGTAAAATCACCTTGAAGACCTGTGTGGACACCTCTGGTGAGTGGAAAAGGAGAGAGGAAAAGATGCTTTGGCTTGACAGGCTGTTAAAAATGAAAATAAACGGCATTGCATCGGATCTGTGGGAGGCGGATGATTGCTCTCTGCAAAGGCAGAGTTTGGAGGGAGAGAACATTCCCACATCTGCTGTGGGACCTGCAAACAGTCCCTCGATGGCAGAGAGTCAGAGCCCCTCATCCCTCACGTGAGTGGGATGAGGTGGAACAAAGAACGAGGGGAATTTCCATCACCAGGTTCACATTTTCCCTACGGCTTTTTATGGTTTAGGCTTCCAAGCCCAGCCTGGCTGCGCAAAGCAGACTCCTGCTTTTAGACAGCACTAAAATTAAGGGGCAGAGATGCCCCCACAGGATGCCTGGGCTGCTGGCTGTCAGTGCCCCAGCCAAAATTAACATGCAACCTGCAACCAAGAAGCTGCAAGTGACAAGCAGCAGCTTTGAAGGTCACCTCGCCTTCGAGTAAATAAATAGTAAATAAGAAATCAGGCAGCAATGAATAAACCAGGGGCATTCCAGTGGATTGGACTTGGGTTTTGTTTGTTTGTTTTGGTGGGGATTTTTTTTTTGTATCCCTTCTCTGCTCTTTTCACTTTCACATCCTCAAAGGTCAGTGCTAATAGGAGACCCCTCTTATTGCTCATGCACGCTGCAGCACCCTCGCCTGTCTCAGAGACCCCGAGAGCAGCCCAGAGCCCAAATGGTGCCATCCCCACAGCTGATGGCTGTAATGAGACCTTCTGTCAGCGCCAGCCCATGACAGCTGGGAGGCTGCTCTGCAAATACTGGGTTTGCCTCTTGGACCACCACCTCCTCCTTCCACAGCAGCACAGCCCTCCCTGCTGAAGGGACGCGGTGCTGCCAGGTGTTTGTTTTCCCCGCTCCTCCCTGCCGTGCCTAATGAGATCCTGGCTCTGCAAGCTCGGAGTTGACTTTTCCCAGCAGCTCGGCCGCGTGGCCGGGGAAAAGCCAGTCTGCAGTGGCACAGGGAGCCGTGCCAGAGCTATTTCTGACCGTGCTGGTGCCGTGCTGGACCCATCTGCTGCCTCGGAAAGGCGGCTCATGGGAGGAGGCGCAGGAGATGGAGCCTTGCTTCAGCTCTTTCTTCTCCAGCAGAGAGGCTCACAGCCAAGAGAGGACTGTGCCTCACCTCTCAGAGTGCCCGGGCTCTTGGGCATCCATCCAGTGGCTCTCTGCAGGCAGGAGTCTGGGAAAGCTGACAGGGCAATTTCCCAGGGATGCTCTCACATGGCACACGAATGGAGCCCGGTGCTGCCCCAACAGGGACAACGCTTACTTGGGCAAATATTTGTCACACCTCAGGTCATAAAACTCATTTCCTGCCATCAGACTTGGAAAACAGCACGTTGAGGGGCATGACATTCCTTGCTGTCCTTACCAGGACTCAGTATTATGTCCATATCAATGGTTACTCCCACAGGCAGTCCAGCAGAAGCCAGAGGTGGATGACAGGGAAGTTTTGATGCTCTTAAAGAAATGCACTCTCAGAACATGCCCATATTCACAGATCTTGTCCTTTTTGGTCTGCCTGTCACTGACACTTTTGAAATGAGACCAAACAATCCAGCTGAGGTTGAAGAGGCTCAGGACATTCCATCAGCACCTCCCAATCCTGCTATCCACTTCTCCCCTTTATGCTGGAGACATTTGTATATCTATAAAAATACAAGATCGCATATATTTAAAGATCCCTGACCAGCAATGTAAAGAGAAGCTCTCTATATTCTGTGGGAAAAAAAAATCTATGTTTTCCTGCAGGCTTGTAACCATGAAGTTCACCCTGCAGTGCAAGGAAAAGCAGGACACATATTTAGGGAAAACTCTAACCCTGAACCCCATCATAAGAAACTATAACTTCTAGAGGCAATGAATGCTCTGAAAAGAGCATCCCTAAGGCACTGAGGGACAGTGGGGACAGGTAACAGAACCCGTAGACCCTCTAGGAATAAAAAAAACTGCATTTTTTTATTAAAGAAATACAACCTGGTGGCGTTTTCTTTTTCATGCTATAGCCCAGTGTCACAGTTTTTTTCCATCACAATGAACAGAGTGCCCAGAGAAGCCGTGGCTGCCTCTGGATCCCTGGAAGTGTCCAAGGCCAGGTTGGATGGGGCTTGGAGCACCCTGGGACAGTGCAAGGTGTCCCTGCCATGGAAATGGGGTTGGGATTGGGTGATCTTTAAGGTCCTTTCCCAGCCAAACCATTCCAGGATTCTATGATAACAAACCCTTTCCCCGTGTGTAATCCGTGTGATGAGCAGCACTGGGAGCAGCCAAACTGACACATCTGCTCCCTCCTCACCTCGTGGACACGTCCCTCACCTCAGGCTGATCCAGACCTCAGCTCCTCCCGAGCCCTGCAGTGAGATGTTCCTGCCAGGAGCCACTTCCAGCTTTCCCAGCAGCCCAGGAAGGACAACAAGCACCTCAACATCAGTCACAACCCACCAAAGCTCCCCATTCCCTCACCCTTCCTGCAGCTCTGCTGGGATGGCTCCAGACCTGACCCTCCCTGCGTAGGTGGCAGTGCCGGTGTCCCCAAAACCAGCAGGAGTTATCTCCTAGAAAGTGGAAACCAGGAGACCAAGTGACCTTGTCCTGATTTCCTCACTATTGACTCTTCCCCAATTAACATGATAATTGTTGCTCCATGGGCCAGACATGATTAATCAGCAATTTTCCTTTTTTTTTTTTTTTTTTTAAATTTTTTTTAAGAGCATCTGGGAAATGGCATTCTCTCTCCTCCAGTAGAGTTTGAAAGCTCCTCCATCTAGACAACCAAATTCCCAATGTAAACACAGAGAAAGGAGGGACCAGAAGAATGGGACCCCCTCCACACCCCCCTGTCCCTGTCTGAGGTGACTTCCTCCCCCTTCCCTCATTGTCCTGGCCTTTAGGAGCAGAGCCAGACACTCTGCTGAAGGGGAACTGAATAAGTGACTGTAAATTAAAATTAACATCCAGCAGCAAGGAGTACAAAGCCATGATTAATGGCTTTTTAATGCTCCACTGTTCCACACTCAGAGCACTTTGTTTTAATGGTGCATGCGGGGCATGGAGGATGAGAAGTGTGTGGAAGTGAGAACAGAGTGTTGCACACACATCTCAGGAATTCTCACCACTAAGGAGGGATAACCCAGCTCTCTTTAGCTTAGAATTACACAGAAAAGCCTCATATCCACCTCACCTCATCAGGTGCATCACAACTAAAAATGGAACAGAGCAGAGTCATTAAAAGAAATGTCCTCTAACCAGCACTTACCCAGATAATTGTTTTTCTGCTTTGGGTTTAATTATAATGTGGACCAATTGATTAATTGAGTACGTTTCTATAACCTCCTCCACCCTTGCCCTAAGGAAGGTTCCAGTCAGACTTGCTGAATGATAATTATTTGTCTGAAATAAAGACAAATTTAAGAGTTATAGCTTCTTCAGGGCCATGTCCATGGGTAACACTTCCAGCTGTTCATCATTCCATGTGTGGATACATGCCAATAATTATCACATCACTTGGCTACAGGAAAATCTGGAAGAGCCATGCAGGCAGCAGTCATTTTTCCTTTTTTTTTTTTTTTTTTTCTTTTTAACTTCTTTTTTTCTTTTTAATATAAAAAATGCCTCCTAAAAGCATTTGTCCAATAAGTTCTATCCAAGAACACGATGACACCACGCTGAGGTTTATCCAGTGTGACTGCAGCCAGCACCTAATGACAAGTTGTGATTTGCAGCAGGGGATGATCAAGGTCAAACTGGAGGAAACTGTGATCAAGTGAGATTGTTATTAGTGAGATAGTTATTAGTGAGTGAGATAGTTATTAGTAAGTGAGATACTTATTAATGATCCCCTCAGCTCTTGGAATAGCTACTCCACCTGCTGTTCTGTGATGCAGAGTAGGCCTTTCCTCATGTTCCAGTCTGGATTATTTTTTGGAAAATAGAAACAGGTGCTTCAGGCACCGTCTTGACTGGAATGACTCCGATTATTGATTCAGCTTTTCCCCTTGGCAGGAAAGGGCTGGATGATGGGTTCACGTGGTGGTGTCCACTCATGGACTCCTGCAGCTGCTGGGATGGGCTCCATCCTTCCCCTCAGGCTGATCACACCACCTTTGGCTTTGGGGATCTGGTTAAAAACACTCCTGCTCAATAATGCACTGCAAAAACCTGGTAAATCCAGGTCTCTGCCTTTCCCTATGGATAAATTCCTACTAAAAGAATAATCTGCATCAAAGACAAACTGTTAGGGGGAGAGCAGCAATACAACAGCATCAGACTTGGCAAGTGGCTCCTCCAGGAAACCAAAGCATTTTGAATTTTACAGCTCCCCACCACACTGACCCTGCTGAGGTTTTCTTNTGCCGTGTTGGTGTTTTTTTTTTTTTTTTTTTTTTTTTTTTTTTTTTTTTTTTATTTCACAGGAATAATTACAGGGAGATTTATACCCAGGAATATTGCTTGACACAAATTGAATGGTGGGTACAATTATGTATAAAAGCTCTCTTGTTACAGAAAAAAAAAAAAAAAAATCTGGTTTGTGGGTTAAAAAAAGGAAAACAAAACCAGTCTATTCCACAGTCAGACAGAGGAGATGTTTGTTAGTGCTGCTATTGATCAGTAACTATGGCAAAGCCCTGAGAAGCTCCAATAAGAGTTTAATACAAGGAGTAACTGAATGATCTCATTGCAGGATTCATGATCCAGAACAGGATTTGAGCTGCCGATGATCAAATCTCTGACCCCCCCTCTGCCCTCCTTGTAAACATCTACTGGCAGAAAACTCCTTCACGGTCTCTCGGTGCAGCTGGTAGCCCTGGACTCACAGCTGGCTCTCCTGGAGAGTGCAGAGGTGCAGCTGCTCTTTCTGGAAGGGAGGCTCTTCTGGAGTCGTTCTGGATGGCAGGATGTGCCCAGCACTGCTGCCATCCCAGCTGGGAGAGATGACAGCACTGGGAACTCTACCAAGCACGGGAATAGCAAACAGGATGCTGTGATGGCTGACAAACGCAGGGGAAACATCCAAAGGAGGTAAATCACCAGCCTGTGGTGGTGATTTAAACCCATAAACCTGATGGAACCAGAATTCTTGAATCAATAGGTCACTACCACAGGCTGCCCTATCTCCTTACAAAAGCAGAGCACATTTGGCATCTCCCTGTGGCCTTTTCAGGGCTCACATGCCCTGACAAACTTTTTGAGAGGTTTTAGGTTTTTCCTTGGGAAATCTTTGGCAAAGCAGACAGACACATTCCATGAGTGGTGTTATTTTCATGGCGATGTTGCTGGTGGTACCAGGAACGGTTTGCAAACAGCAGGAGCACTTGTTGCAGGGTAAGAGGCTCATCACTGGTTTGATGAAGCCTGAAAACACATCCCATGTCCCAACACACGCTGCTGTTGTGCCCGAGCTCAGGAATCACTGGCAAGGACTGAGGACAGCTTTTCTCTGCCGTGCTCTTACCAGAGCTTTGGGTCTATTGGAGTAAAATTGTGGTCGTCCCACTTTCTAAGGTGGGGAAAGCACCTGTGCCAGCTCACTGCTGCTCGCCCTCCATCTCATCCCATTTATGCTGATACCACTGACTCACATCCACACACAGACAGAATCAGAATTGTCATCCTCATAATTTCCCCTTGTGAAAATGGAAAGTATTCCAAAGGCACCCGGGAGGCACGGGATGGGTTATGAGTCTGGCACATCAGATCCTGGTGGGATCTGACATATGCAGAAGACTCGTAGATGTCAGAATTCCCATCCCTGAACCTTTCTCCCTGTGCCCTCTTGTTTGAGATCTCTGGATGTTTTGGAAGAGAGGTTGCCAAAGTGGAATAGTTTGCATTTTGGTGTGAGATAAATTCATCCTGAGTGCTGCTCTTTCTCAATTTTTTCCTATAAGTGTCCACTCCAGACATGAAGTGTTCTTTATGCACAGAAGTGACCTCGCTGACAGCAAATCAGCACACTTAGAGAGATGGAAGATGCTGAGATCATGGAATCACAGAATCATGGAATGGTTTGGGATGGAAGGAACCTTAAAGATCGTCTCGTTCCAACCCCCTGCCATAGGCAGGGACGGCTTCCACTGTCCCGGGCTGCTCCAGCCTCAATGTCCAGCCTGGCCTTGGACACTTCCAGGGATCCAGGGGCAGCTACAGCTGCTCTGGGCACCCTGTGCCAGGGCCTACCCACCCTCACAGGGAATAATTTCTTCTTAGAATCCATTCTAACCCGCCTACTCTTTGTCTGTCTAAAGCCATTCCCCCTTGTCCCCTGCTCTTGCCCATCACCCCCTGTTCTCAATCTCTGCAGGAAGTTCTCAGTCCACCATGGCACAAACCTTCACCTGCTGCTCAGAGCCTGATTATCACCCTCTGCCTTAACTTGCCTTTGTATTCCAGCCCTCCCCTGCTAGCAGGGGGGCTTTGTGGCTGTCACTTGCCCAGGGATCTGCCCCTGCAGATGTGATGTGTGGCGTGCTCCATTTATTGCAGCCAGCCAGCAGGTCTGCAAATTGCATGGCCAGGTCTACAGAGGGCCTGACAAACTGCACTCGAGGGCAGGTTCCTTCCCTCCAGTATTAATCTTCTCCTCCCATGTCCCCTGACTCTCCCCGTTAGCTCTGGGGCTGTTCCAGTGCTCACTCCCACTCTCTCCTCCCCACTGCTCTGGCTTTCTCCTTATCTGTGGCTCTGATTTGCTCTGATGACAATCTGAGATTCAGGGACTCGGGACCCAGCAGCAACAGGCAAATAGATCATCTCCTAATGAAGGGGAGGCTCCTCTGAGCCACTCTGCCACCTTTGCCAGCAGCTCTTTACCAGGACAGCGCTGGCTATCAACCCTATTGCACAATCCTATCAAAGATATTGCAGTGAAGAGTTATTGGAACGTAGGTGGTGGCAATGATCAGCCCCTCGGACCGAAAATAATGTGAATATTACTACTCCTAACGAAACAAACCTGTTCACGTGACAGGCTGGTGAGTGGGCTGAGTTCCCATGGCAACTGCCAGCGCTGGAGCTTGTAGGAAGAAAGTAAATATTCCGTTTGAAATGGTTCAGATTCCTGCCACAAAGTTCACACAGCATGGAAACATTCATCAGATTCCTTCGTTAGCAGCACAAAATGCCCCCCACATCCCCCCCCCGGCAGCTTCCCAAACTGAATTATCCATGTCTGCTCTGCCTTTGAGGACTGAAATTCCCACAGAGGCTTGAGGGAAGGGATCCCAGATGTTGGATGCTTTCACTCGAGCTGTCTGCCTGCATCTCCCCTTCAGTCCTCGGTGCTGTTGGCTCCCGGTTCCCACCCGAGGCTGGAGCAGGAGCCCCATCGGGATTTGTGCTGCTCACTTTGGATGTGGCACATCCTGCCCGACCCCCCTGCCCTCCCTGGCAAGCCTTGGCCCTTAGGCAGCCCGGTGCTGAACACATCTGGATTGCAGAACTGGCTTGAATTTGTCCCGAATCATGGAATCATTAAGGCTGGAAAAGACCTCCAATGTCATCAAGTTCGGCTTTTGACCTAAGACCACCAACTAATCCCCAGCTCTGAGTGCCACATCCAGTCATTAGTGACACCTCCAGACACTAAAGTACTGCCCAGGGCTGGGGATGGGTGATTTGTGCCTTTGCCTCTCTCACAGCTCCTTCCCCGGCACGGAGGAGCTGTTGGAATGCTGATTTAACTCAGTGAGAAAGAAATCCAGGGTACTGAAATGCAAAGGACTCCGAGATAGATCACACAAAACCAAATGTCCTCAGTAAACACCGTAGGGACGACACAAAAAGGGTTTGGCTTTGTGGGATTTCCTTCCAGATGGAGCTAAAGGTGTTTATCCTCAGAGGAAACTGGAAATTGCAGCCCACAGATTCACCTGCCTCTGTGCAGATCCACCCAAGCTCTTCTGAAGAGCAGGGGCTTGGTGGTGATGGCAGCTCTTGGCCTAGGACAAAGCCATTTGCATCCAGAAACTCTGATGGGAAAAAAAAAAAAATAAATAAATAAAGTGATTAAATCATCTTTCTGTAGTTCCTCATTTCAATGTACCACCAAACCCCCTCCATCCCTCTCCCCCTTGGATACCTTTTTTCCACAAGGGTGAAATAAAGATTGAGCATTCCTGTGGTGGATTATTAAAGGGATTTCAATGGGAATGGCAGCACCCACCTCAAGCCAAAAGAGCAGCCCCTGAAGTGCTCACCTCTGGCAGAAAGGATGCTCTCCACAACATGTAGGGTCAAGGACACATGGTTGTCACCTGTGCCCCAGCTGTGTGTCCTCAGCGTGGTCAGGAGGGTGGTGGGCACAAAGGGAGGGCACAGCTCTCCTGACCCAGGCAGATCCACCAGGGGAAGGAGGATGAAGGTCTTTTTGGGCACTGCATCCACCCACCCATCCACCCACGGCATCTGCAGGGTGCAAAGTGCCTGGAGAGGTGGAGGCCTCTGGTTTTCCTGCTTTGGAGCATGGCCAGATCCCTGTGTCTGTGAAAGAAGGCCACTGGGAATGAAAATAAATTTGATTTCGTATTTGGTTTGCGGGATCAGAGGGTCAGACATCCAGCCTGCCTCTGTGTCACATCCTTCTCTGTTCTGAGGAGGTGGAAAAAGAAAAATGCTTCGCTGCTCTGCTGGGAAACAGAGACATAGTGGCCTGTCCAGGGAAACCAAGGGAAAGGAAGATTCACACATTTCATTAAAGCCTGGTGCCTGCAGCTACTTCTGCATGCTGCACCCTGTACATTCCTGAAAAATCACCTCTGTGAGGGAGAGCTGCTCTCAGGACAGGCCAGATTAATCAGAATCCAGCAGGACCCATCCCTTCCCTGGCCATGAACTAGAGCTGCTCATGCCGAACTCTGACAGGAAATAAACTCAATTAATTCCAGCCAGGAAAACTGGGAGTAGATCCAGACCTGAATCTCTGTGCACCAAACACAGCCTGACTGTGAGATGTTACCTTCCCTTTCACACAGAAAGCACCAGTGCAGGAATGTTCCTGGCATCAGGAAGTTTTTGGTGTTAGAAGCTCCTGGAAGAGTTTTAGTTCTAGTTTTAGTTTTAGCTTTGGTTTTAGTTTTAGTTTTGGTCTTAGTTTTTGGTATAGGTTTTAGTTTTGTCTTTGGCTTTGGTTTTAGTTTTAACTTTGGTTTTAGTTTTAGTTTTAGCTTTAGTTTTAGTTTTAGTTTGGGTTTGGGTTTGGGTTTGAGTTTGAGTTTGAATTTGAGTTTGAATTTGAGTTTGAATTTGAATTTGAGTTTGAGTTTGGGTTTGGGTTTTGGTTTGGGTTTTGGTTTTGGTTTTGCTGCCTCAGGCAGCAGCTTCACCAACAACCCAAAGAATTCAGCTTTGTCTATTTTTAAACTAATTTGCATAGATCTGAACTAGATATGGCACAAATACTGAAGAAAGAGATTTTATTGACCCAAAGAACTTCAGAGCCAGCCTCTGGAGACACCAGAACTGCAGAAAGTTGGGAAAAAGAGGCTTCAGAATGGACTTATTTTCTTTTTTTCTTTTTTTTTTTTTTTTTTTTTTTTTT
>VWZN01021651.1:42800-54250 GCA_013396955.1 Regulus satrapa | reverse complement strand
CAAGGCAGCCTAAGCTCCCACATTTTCCAGAGTTGCCTCATTTCCTAAGATTTCTGTGCTGGGGATACTCCACATGCTCAGGGGACAGCAGAGGGGTCTGGGGACAGACCACAGCACAGAGAAAAAAATCACATTTGTGCCTGGTTGTGTGTTCCTGTGGTTTCTGAAGGAAGGGAGGCAAGGAGGTATGCCCTGGGAATTCTCTGCTCTTGGGCTGGGGGCTGAGGCTCTCTGAGCTGCCAGGATTTCCTTAGGAAGGGTCTTTTCCTCCTGTTTCCCACTTCAGTGGTGGAATTCCCCCTTGCAGGGGTGTGGAAAAACCAAGTGGGACTCACTCACTCCCAGGGAGATGCTCAGAGATCAGGGAAACCAGCAGGGATGGAAAGGGAACAACAGAACTGTGCCCATGGGGGAGCTGCCAGGACACCTCTAGGGCTCTGGAGAGCTCCAGGTGATGGTGAGCACCCGAGGAGACACCCCAGGGTGTGCTGGGATAACATCTGGGGACGGAGCAAGGCTGGAGGAGGTGACAGGCACAGAGTGTGGGTCCTGCTGAGGAGAAGGAACAGCTTAAAAATCAGCAGGGGAGATCCTGGTTAGGGGCAGGGTGAGCAGGTAGGAGTGTGAAGTCAGCTTGGAGACCCCATTCCCCAATGTCCCAGATCCTGGACCCAGTGAAAGACACTCAGGTTTTCTTCTTGGTGAGGTCTCAGGTTCAGGAGGGATGATGGCAGTGGCTTTGCCCAACGCAATGAGAAGTGTCAGCTCTCTAAGGATCAGCTCTGTGAATACCCCAGGCTGCAAGGAGATGTCTCCTATCCCCCTGGATCCCAGAAAAGCATGCTGGCAGTTTCACAGCTCTTCAGCAACCCTCTCTGCCAGGACAAGTGCTGCCTAACTTTGTGCCAAGCTCACTAAGTCTCGTTCCTCTTTATTTTTTTTCCTGTCATGCAGATTTTGGTGAGCCCGTGTCCCCCAAAATCTCCCAGGACCTCCCCTCTCCCCTTTCTCTGTAATTAAACAAGATCTGTTGACAGATGCTGTCGAAGCCAGTTCCAGCTCGCCAGAAATTTTCAGCAAATAATGAGAGGAGCTCAGAAAGGAGAAGTCAGAAGAATTCAATTCAGTAAGCAAGAGACAAATTCTCAGCAGCTCTAAAGGACCTTAATTCAGAGAAGCATCACTGACACCGCACAAGAGAAAGGAAAAATAATGCCTTTATTTTATTTTTTTTTTCTCTGTGATGACAACCAGAATAGAGAAAGAGAGGGTTTCACAAGGATTTAATTTTTTTCTTCTTCTTCTTCTTCCTTTTTTTTTTTTTAAATTTTTTTTTCCCCCCTGCTTTTTACCTTCAGATTTGGGTCACTTGCCTTGCATGGTGTGTTTGAGCTGGAAGATCTGCTGTAAATCAGGGGATTTCGGTAAAAGAGGGTGCACACCCAACATTTTCCAGAGAAAAGTCACCAGGGAGACAAATGGGGTTGCCTGAGGTGTGGAAATTGATAATGTTTGGAGTGAACTCCCTGACATCATTTTCTTTGCCAGGAGTTTGAAACACCACGTAGTCAGAAAGGATTTGTGGTGGACATTTCTCCAAGCAAGGAATTTGACAGATATTCCTGCTCTGCTGAACTTGCTTTGCTGACTGCTCCCCGAGTCCTTTAAACAATGCTATTGTCATTTAAAATGTCACATAACCGAAAGCATCATAATTGCAAAAAACATTCTCATTAACAAAAAAGTTCTCCTTTCAAATTCCCCTATTCAGGCGGCTCTGTAAGCTCTTAATCCTTCAAGCACCAGTAAATGACATCTTTGCTAAGAATGCCCAGTTTACATCAGCAGAGGGGCTGGGGAGGGAGTCTGGGTTCACTGCACATGGGGGGGAAAGTGTTTCATGTTGGCTCTCAACCTCCAAGAGAAATTCCTCTTTGCTTATTCCAGCTCACATCTGCAAGTTGAGAGGCTCAGAAGCTCAAGACCAGGATTCTGGCATGATGATGATGATGATGATGAGAGGAAGTGATCTGTCACAGATTCCCAGAATATCCTGAGGGTTGGAAGGGACTCCCAAGGATGAGCAAAGCCCAACCCCTGATCTTTTTTTGGAGGATGTGACTCCTCCTTTGTGCCAGTGCAGGGAGAGGTCACATCCCTGGGCTCAGGAGGAATTACCTGAGGAGGAGACATGAAAAATGGGGTTTGTGCTGGGGATGTTTGCCAGTGAGACAACCTCAACCAAAATGAACCCATATTCAGCTGAAATTCTCCCAAACAGAGCCCCACTTGGAGCCCAACTTCCAGACTGGCCTATTTGTTGTCCTCTGTTTTTCCTCCAAAAATCCAGAAGGCAACACAGCAGCTTTCCCAGGATCCAGTGACACTCCTGGGGCCATCACCTCAATATTATGGGACAGCCAGGCCATGCTCACATTGAGATATCCCATCCATGGAGGTGTGGTATCAGCAGAGCGATCCAAGACTCATCCCAGAAGGGTTAGGAAGGATTCCTTACCACCAATGTGGTGACATGTGGGGTGTCCCCACTACTGGAAATAAGAAAAATTTAAGACAAGCAAGGAAAGTACCTTTGCTGTTGACTTTGGAAATGGCCAGAAATAGATTCACTTTACATCAAAGCTGAAAAAGAACCCACAAGTGAGAAGGCCAAGTTGGTTGCTTTTGACCCAGAATAATTATTTAAAAGGAAAATAAACCTACAAAATCTGAAGAAGTCATGTTTGTGACTCGCTGACCTGAAACCAAGAAGTTTTGTTTGCATTTTGGGGTTTAAAAGTGAAACATTTCCATTAACATGGAAAAATTATTTTCCTCCATATTCGTGTTTTCAGGTTTGGTTCTTGTCCTTTTCAAAAATTGGGTCATTTCTTTGAAGTAAAATCCTGCTTTGAAACACCTGAAATGCTCTTCTTGAAATTGTCCAAGCACAAGGGTTTAAAAAAAAAAAAAAAAAAATTCCTGGAATTCCCCTTTCATCTCCTCGTTCTAAATTACTCATTAAATTCAATGTGAATTTAGACTCATTTGCAACTGCTTGTTTTGTTGGGGCTTTTTAAGAGTATTTACTACTCTCTCTACATCTGAGCATGTATAAATATCTGTGCATGGAATGTGATTCAATTTTGAGTGGTGGAGAAAGGTTCAAAGGGAGACTGAGACAGAAGGAATTGCTTGCTCAGGAGAAGGTAGAACTTATTTCTTTGCAGCTACAAGGACATCCAAGGAGCAAGGAGAAGGCGTCTCAGGCATCCTGTTGCCAGTGGCTGCCAGACTTTGGCTCCCTGGAGAGACGAGACAGAGCATCCCAAATATCAAGTGTCTGAACGTGTCACCTCTGTCACCACCAAATCCTGCCTGTCCCGGCTGGCCCAAGGGAATAATTCCTTTCCCCACTCAACCAGCCACACATTTCTCACTCCCCCTCTGCTGAAAATCAAACAATCCATTAGGGCTTCTCTGAGTGGATCTGACATTTCCCAGGTGTGGATTAACAGCCCCTCAGGGCCTCGGCGCTGTGGAAATCAGTGAAAATCAGCTCACGGTTTGCGCCTGGCTGCCCATCGCTGCTCCCAGTGAGGAGCAGCCCCAGCACCTGCCAGCCCAGTGCTCAGGGCCTTCCAGAGTGGTTTTCCAAGGTGTTTCACTCGCCCTGGAAGGGATGAAGGGGAAATGATGGCACTTCGTGAGCTGTTCAGGGATAAGAGGAATGTTTCACAGAGGTTGAGGGAGAAACAAAATCTCTCCAACAACATTTTTGCTGTTAGAGAATTAAGGCGTTGCTCCCTTCAGGATGTGCAACAGGACTCATTTCATCCACACATTGCCTGGGCTGTGAAGAGAAAATCATTCCATCACACATGATCTTTACTAGATTTTTCACAAACTTTGTACAGTCAAAATCCAGAGGAATTCATTTGTTCAATGTTCACTGGTCCCAAGTTGCACAATTTTTAGTATTTGCTTTCCTATTGGTTATTGATTCCTTCACCTGTAATGTTAATTAGGTCCTCATTCTTCCTTATCTTGTCTCTCCTTTCCCAGACCAGGAGTCTTGGGCCTGTCCTGGGGTGATATTTGGAGTTGATGTCCCTTAATGGTCGCTATCTTTTCTGTGTCTTATGTGCTACTCGCAGTCTCTTGAAATGTTAAGCTCATCAGGCCCCAAGTGGTGGAACAGTCTTTGAAAAGAAACTTAAACTCTTTTCCCCCTGGGGGAAAACAAACAAAAACCCCTGACTAAAGTCAGTTTAAAATTGCAGGAGTTGTATAATTTCCAGCAGTAGCTCAGGGTATTCCCCCCTTGCCTTGGTTTTTCCTTCAGGTTGAGGATTCACGATGTCTTTGGAGATGGAAGCAGATTTGAGTTCCCTTCCTCTTGTAAGACTCCTTGTCTTGCACATCACCAGCATGAAAATCGGGCCAGGGGTTGTTTTCCTCTATCCCCTCCCTAGATAATGCTGAGCATCACTGTTGAAAATAACACCAGTTTTAACTAACTAAGAATTGTGTCCTTTGGGACCAGTGAACATTGAACCAAAGAATTGCTTTCGGTTTTGTATGGATAAGTATATGAAAAATCTAATAAAGAACCATCTGGGCAATGTGTGGGTAAAATTATTTATATTGCACATCGTGGCCAGAATAAAGTAATGCCTTAATTCTGGATCACTAAAAAAGTGCTGTTGGAGAGGTTTTGTCTGCCCCACAGTTTCGTTGACATCAATGCTATGGTTTTGCTCTGGATTCTCTTCCATTCCTGGTACCTCTGCTTATCCAGGCAAACCTCACCAGTCCAGCTCCATCCCAAAGCTCTCCTTGTGCTGTTGGAGGCTGAGACCAATCCCACCCCTCACAGAATCCCACAGAAGGAGGGGAAGCTGCAGACCCCATGCTCTGCTCTGTGGGTGGAGGAAATTGCCAGAGGAAATGTGCCACTGCTCACAAGCATAAGGGATCAGATACAGAGCTGACAGGAGTTAAAGGATAAGAACAGCCAGAGCAGTTCCAGCAGATCATTCCAGCTCAGTGTCCTGCTGCCAGGAATGGCCAGAAGTAGGTGTCAAGAGATTATCTAAATAAACCCCATGTAAGTGTGATTAGGCCCCAGTGAGCCACAGATCAAGCATGTTTTGAGAAAGAGTTTTTTATATTTAACAGCCCTGGCTGGCTTTTTCTGCCCATAAATTTGCCCAGTCATTTATCTGTGGGAGCACTGATGTGGATTCAGGAGATGAAGGTTTTTGATGTGCCCAGGCAGGATGTTCTGAGCTCCATCCAGCATCTGAAACGTTGGTGTTTAGTGTCACTGCAGACACTCAGGTAACCCAGGACGCCTGCAAGGGAGTGGTAGAGGTGATATCAGCTCACATGAGCTCCAGATGTCCTGGCCTGCAGCTGGGAAAGGCAGCTTAGGGAGGATTTTCTGGTATATCTCAGTCTCCTGCCCCACTCTAACTTCTTCCCTTCCAGCACTTTTTTTTTGCCACTCCAGGTGTTTGCTGTTCAGCTACAGCCCAATCTCATCCCTCTGTGTACAAAATCCTGCACCAAGGGCTGCCACACTGAGGGGCTTTAACCCCCATCCTTCACTGGGGCCAGGCTCAGGCTGGGGCTTTTGGATCTCACACCAGGGGCTCCTTGACAGAGGTGAGAGCTCTTTGGAGGCCACATCCTTCTGCATCAGCACAGGCGAAGGTTTCATCCTGTCCTTCTCTCTCCTTGCACTTGTGTGCTGTTTCACCTTTTCCCAGGAGCTGAACCCTTCTGCCAGGCTGGCATTGGAAATGAGCTCCTGCACCCTGCAGAGGATGCATTCCCTACCTCATACCTCAGGAAGGAACCAGGAAAGCTCAGGGAGTATCCAGGGGCAGAGGCACAGCCCCATCCCCTCCTCTCCCACCTGAGCTGCTTTGCTGAAGCCACCAGACGCTTCCCAAGCCCATCCATGATCCCAAGGCAGCAGAGTTAACTCATCCCATGGGAACAGGACCAGCTCTGCCCTGCCACCAGTGCCATTTGAGAGCCCTGATTTTTTCTGTCATTTAAACCCATGGGCTTAAAACAACAAACCAACTCGAATTAAGGCATTTTGTGATGGACAGAAAGTTTTTTTCTTTCCTTTCCTGTCCCCCACCAAAAGAAGACTTTCCCCAAATCCTACAGGATTTTGAAATACGTTGGGAATGTTGACAGTGCTTTGTCTGTTCTGATAAACCTTAGTGAAGGAGCATTTCATTTGGTCGGTTTCCACCTTACTCCAGCCATTATTCTGGTGTGATCATGCAGCTCAGGGGATGTCTCTAAATCCAGAGTGCCTGAGTGTCTGAGGGGAGCTCAACGAGCCACACAACCCTACACAGGGGGAGGTTTCTGGGAGCCTTTTTTGCAGCTAGGAAAGCAAGGGACAGACTGTCCTCTTTATTTTTAAATCATTAAGGTTGGAAAAAACCTCTGAGATCATCAAGTCCTACCATTAACCCACTAAACCATTTCTCCAAGCACCAAATCTGCACCAATTCAGGGACATAAGAGAATGACAGAGCCAGGAATTCTAACTGAGTGCCAAGCTGGTACCTAACATTCTGTCCTAATGATTCAAGGTGCTTCATTCTCTCCTGTATCCAGAGATGAAAGGATTTGGAAACCCCTGGATCCTGCTCTCTCCTGTCTGCATGAAAACCAGCAGTTGTGCCTTCACATTGCACCTTTAAAAGGAGAAGTGTTTCCCTTCCTGCATCCCAGGCAGCAGCAGGGGAGAGAGCAAAGGCTCTGGAAGAGGGTTCAGAATGGGATGCACAGGGGTGTTCAGCCAGCAGTACACAGGGACTGAAATGGAGTGAACAAAACTGGATTCATTAGCTGGCAATTAGCTCTAAATTGACAATCATATGGTACAACTGAGCTTGGAAGGGAAAGGTGGCTCTGCCAGCTGGAGACAACAAAATCTTTGGAGATTGATCCAAATGCTGGGTGGGGCAGGATTTAGGGGGCAGATCAGTCCAGCTTTGTGTGCTGTGGATGCCTGAGAAAAACGTTGGCCCCAGTACTGTCAAGGGAGGGCTTTGGACAGGAAGAGGGGAAGAGTGGTTTCCTTTTCTTCTTGGGTCCACAGAAAATTGCAAGACCAAGCTGGACCACCCAGCTGCAATCCCAGTATTTTAGTAAATCCAGTCACTCAATAATCCTGGTAATTTCCTGATCCCAGTTTTCCCAGAGGCCATCCCAACCAATCTGTTGCCTCATCCCACCAGCTCTCCAAATCCAGGTGTCTCCCAGCTCTGGTGGCACTGCCATCTGTGGTGCTGGCCTGGGCATCAGGGGTGGTTATCCTCCCTACCACACCTCCCTCCTCTCTAATTCCCTTCATCCTGACTTTTCCTGGCTCCCCCTAAGCCCAGAGCAGATCCAAATGTTTGGCTGAGTCTGGAACATGCTGGACCATCCCAAGTGCTGATTTGTGCAGAGGGAAAGATGGCATCCTATTGCCAGGTGCTACCTCTCCTCCCCATATTTAGATGGGCTTTTATTTTATTTTTTAAATTATTATTTATCATTAAAACCAGACAAGGGCTTTTATTTGGAGCCAGCTCCCGATGTGAGCAGCTCAGAGCAATTTAAGGACCCTCAAAAGCCATTGCCAGGCAACCTGATGCTTGAGGCCTCTTTCCCAGCCGTGGAGAAGAGGAATCTCTCCCTCCCTCCTGATGCCAGACCTTCCTCTCTCGACTCTTCTCCTCCTCCTGCAGCTGAAGAAAAGCACCTAAAACTCTCCTGCTCTGTGCCAATGTCCTGGGCTCGCTCCCACCCAAAGCATCTGCTGCTCCAGAGCCCAGGTCCTGCTCGTTCTCATGCTGGGGACAAGCACACCTCAGTTCCAGCTTCAAACAGATCTCTGGCCAGCCAGGACATCTCTGGAGGCTGCCACAGGCCACCAGCCCAAGTTCTGCAGCAGTTCATAGGGCTGGAGGCTTCCTTCCACCTCACAGACCTGCTCAGAGAGGGTCTTCACCCAGAGGCCGGCAAAGCAAGGCTGGGGACAGGAGTCCTGGACCCCCAACAGAGGTTGTCCCCACCACCCTGAGGAGCTGAGAGCCTGGTGACACATGGGCCTGGGATGGACAGAGAGTGTGTGAAAGAGAGGGTGCACAGAGAGCAGATGCTGGTGGAAGAGGAAGGGGAGAAGTTAATCATGAATGCTTTCTTTGTGACGCCTAGGAAGANCTAAAACAACACAAACTCTGAAAAATGTAGAAGCTAAAACTTTAGGCATCACTTACAGGTTACTAATCTCCCTTGCACATGGACTCCCCTGGGCTGGAAACCTGGCAAGCATAAGTTTGAGGAGAAAGATATAAAATGAGTGGGTGTTGTAGTCATTAATTTGTGGTTCAGTTTAGAGCCATCCATCAATTAGACCTCAGCCACTGCAGGCTGAGCACCAGCCAGGTCCTGTTTCCCTGGGCACAGAGCAGAGAAAATAGATGTTCTGGGAACAGCTACCTGCCAGGGGCTACGGTGGCACTGCCCAGCCCTGAGGGCAAAGCTCTGCTTGGCCCCCGTGGCACAGCTGCCCTTGAACACACCCAGTCTCTTCTGGGGCAAACTGGGCCATGGATGTGGGGTTCTGTGTGAGCCCCTGAGAAATCCCATCCCTAAATGTCAGCCCTGTGAGCCAGGCTCGTTGACTCCTGCCTACAGCCAAGATGGATGCTCCTGATGGTCCATCCATCCCAACGTGCCTTTCCCATCCCTCCAGGCCCCTGGTGACAGACTCTTGCCATTAGATATGATGGAGAGAGCTGTTGCCCCGTCTCAGGCACACTCCCGTGCTAGGGAGGCTCTGGGAATAATGGGAGCAATGAAATAAATGAAATAAATCACCCAAAGAGCAAGTGGCTGTGATGAATTAGGAGGTGTTAAATGCACAGAGCAGACAGGGCACTGCCAGCCCTTTTCCCCAGAAAAGCCACGAAGACAACGGGCTCCGGGGCTCACAGTGCCTGTAATTCCCTTTTCATATTTTGCCAGGAGTGCTTTCAGAGCCGCTTTGTTGATTGAATTTGTCAGCCACCATTCTGGAGATCACAAAGCTGCTTTCGCTGCCTTTATTGTGGAGCTCGCACGAGGCAATTCCGAAGCATCTGTATTCATTCCAGGCAGCATTAGGTAGCTGATGATTCAGCCAGCTGCCAGCAGATAGCTGCTCTCTCCTTGGGATGACTGAGTAGTACAGGAATAACCTGGGGGATTTTGCTCCCCTTTGCTGTGCCTCTGGGTTCATTTATTTATTTCGGGTGGATCTGATTTATCAGTGGCATGCAGGAGCCGAGTTCTGAGCGCTGGCATCCCCACGGGCGTGGAGAGCAAGGGCAAGGCTGCTCCTCATTTCCTTTGGACAGCTTTGCTCTGCCCGTTGAAGATGAAACCTCTGGAACAGGGGTGGGGGATTGGAAGTTGTGTGTGGGGAGAGAAAAACGGGGGTTTCTGGCTCTGGATACGAGTGGATGTGTGAGAAGGGGAGAGGCTGGGAAAATCAGGTGGAAAGAAGGAAGAGGGAGCTCTGTACATCCACAGCAGGCTGGTGTGGTGGATGCTGATGCTTCTGGAGGCAGGCAGAGATGAGGAGTGGCAGCAAAGTGGGGATTGTCCCTGCTCTTGGAAGGCTGTGCTTGCCCCTCTGTGTCCTGAGACTTCAGTGGGTTACAAAAGCCCTGGAGCCTGCAGAAGTCTGGAGCAGAGCTCCCAGCCTTGGATGCATTCCGGGTAACTCTTCCTGCCTGCACGTTCAGCTTCTCTCCTAAGCCCTTGGCCTGGCCCCCATCTTCACACAGTGGAAGGAGATAGGGAAATTTCAGCCCTCCTGAGAGAGGTGTCGGAGATAAGTGGACTTGAATCACCCTAAAGCAGCTCTGATTTCTCTGCGCTGATTACAGAGGGAATTTGATGACAGCCTTAGACCAGACGAGAGCCACAGAGCAGCCCTGAATCCAGGCTGCAGTCACAGCTCCTCTGCCCCCACTCTGGGCACTCAGGGTTTTTCCTGCCTTTTCTCTGGGAGCCATGAACCAATTTCTGAATCTCAGTTTCCTGTGCTCTCCCAGTGCACAAGACAAAGCTGCTCTGAACTCAGGACATTTTTCACAGGAGGACACTCAGATTTTCTTTATTTCTCTCACTCCCTGAGTTGTCTTTCCAAATACCACAAGAGTGCAAGAGGGAAAAACATCTTTCCCTTGGTTCACCAGCAGGGCTAGCCTAGCGCTGACAATTTCCAGGAATTAATCAACTTGCCAAAACTTGGTCACGGGCACAGAACATCAGCAAAAGGAGCATCCTGTCATCATGGCCGGTGTCTGTTGCCAGAGAAGGTGCAAATCCCACATCCCAGAGAGGGCTGTTCCTCCCATGCCTGTCTCAGGGGTGAAATTCATTTTAATTGCTCCACGTGGTCAGTGCTCATGGCTCTGAGATGCACAAGGCAGAAAGGAAACCTCTGTGAGAGCAGGTTCTTATCTCCATCTCCACTTCAAGACAGAAAGACCTGAGTGTCATCCCCCTAAACCACTTTTTCCATTCCTGCGTGGAAGCCTGGGGATGTTGCTGCAGCTCTCAGGGACAGAGAAAAGGGTTTGGTAACTCCCTCCTGAGATAACCTGAGAGATCTCCTTCCACACCCATGTCCTTGCACTGACTCTTTTTCTGACCTTTCCCCATCAGCACCTGTTGGATTTCCTTTCCAGAGGGCAAAAGTGGAGCTGTCCCTCGGGGTCAGGCAGTGATGGGTCACACTCTGTCCAGCCCCTCATTCACTGGGAGGAAATCTCCTCCTCTCTGCGAGGCAGGAACAGAAGGGAGAAGATGAAAGGGGGAGAGACAGGGAGCGTTTCAGGCTTGTAATTCAGTTACAGCATGCAGAATCAATTCGCTGCAGCTCAGGGGCCCGTTTGTTTCTGCAGAAACAGAGGAATGAGTCCAACAAGGGGAGTGTGATGAGCCTGCTGCCCGATCCCAAAGGCAGGGGAGGGTCCAGGCCAGCCCTTCCCCAGGTGCTGCCTCAAATCCAGCCTGATGCATCCTGCACACAGGTGAGGTGGGGTTAAGGAGGGGGGGAACCAGTCCTTACCAGACACACTAGCAAAAAAAAAAATCTGATTTTGTAAAAGTTTTGTCTGGCTGAAAAGAGAGAAGCAACCTATTAGGGATCCTGGACACCTGAATCAGCATTTTTGATGGCTTGGAGGAGGGAGCATCTGAATGGAATTGCTCAGGAATGGGCTAAATTGAAGGGATGTTTGCTGTTTGCTTCAGGCACCTGAGAAAAATAAGTTAATCCAGGCTCAAAATTTATCCAGAAATGTACAAGAGCAGAGAAAGAGAATAAGAAGAAATGTGGGGCAGAGGGTGGGTTGTGTCCCCCAGCAGTCCCT
>VWZN01021651.1:27800-37800 GCA_013396955.1 Regulus satrapa | reverse complement strand
TATTCAGGGAGCATTTCCTGTATTTCTCCAGCATTCCAGAATAACCTTTAACCCCAAATTATTTCCCCCCTCATAAATAATCCCTCATAGGTCATGACTTACAAGGAGCAGGGATATTTCTCTGCCCATCCCCTCATCCCCGTGGGTGCAGCACTGGCTTCTGCCTGGCCTCAAATGCTGGCATGGGTTCAGCTGCAGGAACCAGAAAGTCTCACCCCCAGAGGCGACTGCAATTTCCCAGCCAGCTCTAAATTCCCTTAAATCCCACACTTCCTCTGGAAGGGTGTTGACATTTACTCAGCTGCTTGTCAAATGTCTGGAGATGTGAACGTCTCAAACAAGAGCTGTTGTCATGAAAGGAGCACAAAGACAGGTAGTTAGCATGATTTGGGGAGAGGTGTCTGGTGAGAGGGTGTTTTGAGTGTGCCTGCCTTCCCTGAGGAAACAGTTGGCGCCAGGGTAGCACATCAGATGGCAGAGGAGTTTTGTGGGATAAGCACAGAACATTTAGATGTGGAAGACCAGCAGAGGTGTGGAAAATTCCCTGTCTCTGCCATTCGTTTTCTTTCCTGAATAAAGGACTTGACAGGAGGCTGTAGACAGGTGGGTTTGGTTTCTTCTCCCTGGTAACCTGCAAAGGGATGAGAGGAAATGCCCTCAGGTTGCACCAGGTAAGGCTGAGGCTGGGTATTAGGGAAAATCCTTCGCTGAAAGGGTGATCAGGCATTGGAACAGGCTGCCCAGGGAAGTGGTGAAACCACTGGAAGGGCTCAGAAAACATGTGGAAGTGGCCCCCAGGCACACGTGGCCTTGGCAGTGCTGTTTAATGGTTGGATCAGTGATCTTGGAGAGTTTTTCCAACCAGTGATTCTGTGAAGCAACAGTGGCGCTCAGGTTTGGCATTCACAGGTGCTAATCACAGCTCCTGAAATGAGGGAGAAACAGACTTTTCCAGGAACCAGAATCTCTCATTTTTCAGGATGAGCCGAGTTCTTTCCTCATGGTGTAACCCTTAGGAGATAATTAGTCTTTGTACCCTTCATTTCCCATGGTGAGAACACCATTCCTGTGATTTCTTTATTGAGCCTGGGCCTTGGGCTGTTTTTTATCCTCCATGAACATCTCCAGGTGAGAGAGCTCTTGACACCACCCTTCAGAAACCCCACTGATATGAATTATATCTCTGTCCTCAGGAATTCCAGCCCTTAACCCTGACCCTCCAAGCCCCACAGCAGCCTGAGGGAAGTGGAGCAACATCCTGGGGAGCTTCAGAGACCCTGGCATGGACCCCATGGTGTCCATGGAGCATGGCCACGTGTGTGGCATCACTGGGGAGGTTTGTACAGGCACGGGGAGTGCTCTGTGCTTGGGCTGGAGTTTCAGAGCCTTGTGAATTTAAATCCCCTACGTCTCATTTTCCAAGACCCAGCCTCTAACAGAGGGGCTCTTTCCCTGCAGGCTGAGGTTAATTGGCTTGTGCTTTTAAAAGGATAAAGCTGTGGAGACTGCGAGTCAGGGCTGTTCTCCAGATTTCCATTATAATCTACATTGCGGGAAAATAGCTTTCCTGATCAAATCATCTGTCCTCTCAGAGCAGAGGATAAAGAGCTGGTGATGTGGGAAATCTGCAGAGGGGGGAATCTGCAGTGTCTCTGCATGACCTTGCTGGACAGAGGAGAAAGAAGAGGCAAAGATTTTTCTCTGCTCTGAGGAAATGGGAGAGAGGAGCACAGCAGCAGTGAGCAGGGTTAGGGCCGTTCCTGAGCCTGGTGTTATGCACCTCTTGAAAAAACAAACAGGAAAATAAAATGGTGCACGAGACTAGGAATTCTCTGGGAAATTATGTTAGTCCTGGGACCAAGCCCAAAAAAATTATTAAAACTTGTGGCCCTCCTGGCCCTTGAAAAACTGTCTGAACCTTGTCCAGGTGAACGACAGCTCTCAAACACCTGGGAGAGAGGAAGCAAGAGGTGGCAGTGGGGCCTCCCCAGAGCCAGGACTGCTGACTCAAGCTGTCAGCTCACTCCCCAGAAAGCCCAGAAAATCACCTTTCCTTTCAGGACTGGTGGATATTACACAACAGCAGCAGCAACCTGAAGGGAGACAAACCAAGAGTAAGGACTGGGAAGAAGCACAAGGTGGTTTTCACCTCTTCATTCACCACCTATGAAAAAGGAACAGCAAGATTCACTTCCCAGGTTTGTCTACTCCAAACTCTTGATTTTGATATTTTTCTTTGTTTTTCAAACTCTTGACTCTGGTCAGCACCCTGTTCTCCAGGCAGCCTTCACCCCAGCAGAAACTGCAAGGAAAGCTTTTTTTTTTTTTCAGCTACACATAGCCCTCCTGGTCCTTTCAGCCCCCCTCTCTAGGAAATCTCACCAATGCACTTGGCCTTGAACACTTGGCCCCTGAACAACCCTGTGGGTTCCCACCCCAGACCCAGTTCTCAGAAGCACACAACATCTTTTATGGCACAGTAAGAAAGTTTACTCAAAGAAGTCCACCCCACCATTCTAGCTCCCCTGAAAATTCCTTTTTCTAAAAAACATAGATAGGAAATTTCTTTAGAATTGGATAGGACCAAAACACCTGAAAGCTCAAAGCCTGTGGTGAAATTTCTCATTTAGCTGGGTTTTTTCAGGTCCAGTTGTGATGGCTGCAACCCATTTCCCACAGTAAAAAAGAGGAGTGACTGGCAGTGTCCAAGTCTCTGGAAGAAAACTGCATTGCTCCATTCCCTGTAGTGGAGATGGCCTTGGAAAAGGGGAGGATTCTTTGCATTCCATGTGCAGAGGGCTGCAAAGCTCAGGGTCAAGTTTTCCTGGAACACCTTCCATTGAAGTTCCTTTTCTGAGGCTGCCAGTTCAGACTCACCAGAAAAGTGAGTTAAATATTAAGGGTTCAAGGCTGGGCTGGGACTCTGAGCAGCAGAATGTCCCTGCCCTTGGAAGAGGGCTTGGAATAAGCTGATCTTTAAGGTCCCTTCCAAACCAAACCATTCCATGATTCTGTGCCATGGAAAGGGACTCTGTTTTCCTTTCTCCTCTTACCTGGCATGCACCCAACAGCCACATAAATCAGCACTGACAAAATTGTGACAGGTACTACAAGTGGACAGAAAATCCTCCCCTCCAGAGCATCCCACTCACCTACTGATACCCAAAACTGTCACTCACTCCAGGGAACTGCAATCCAAAGGTCAGCTGCACCCCATCCTCCCCATCCATTCTGTAAACCGTGCTTAGGAACGGGAGGAAAAACAAATGTTGAGATTTTTTTTCCTCTCCCACAGCTGTATATTCTCACTGCTGAGCTTCTGCCCATAAAGTTTACAAGGTGTTTGTCACAGGGGTGATTTGTATCAGAGAGGATGTTTACCTATGGTAAATCACAGCCTGCTTCTTTGTGTTCTCCTGAAATTTCAATTACTGAAACTATTCTTTTATTTCTTGCTTTCCCATATGTTTTTCTCATTTAGACAATGAGCACCACCGTTCAAGTTTGTTCCTGTGTGACTTAAGGTTTTATATGACCCTCATTTTGCCTCAATGCTTTATGCTCTGCCTGGGTGTATTTCTCTCTCTGTATTCCCTTTTTCTCCTTTGAGCTATTTTATAACACCTTGCTCCTGATGAAATTGCTGCTGCAGCTCCAGGTTGGGTTGTTTGGGCTCAGGAGCAGGACTGTGAGCTTTATGAAAGGTTACAGCTCTTTCCCCTCCATGATGCATCACCTTCTGACCTGAACTGACACATTCCACCCCTGCTGGGAAAGGTGGTCGGGGCTAAAAAAGAGAATTTCGAGGGAGAGCACTGGCAGGGAAGTTTAAGGTTTAAGGTTGCATTGCACACTTGGAGAAATGGCTTGGTTACACTGTGGAGCCTTGGCTGCAGAGACTTACAGAGCAAAGGACTGATGCAGACCCAAACCCCAACAGGGAAAGCTCTGCCTGCTCACTGGGACTGATGCAGAATCCATGGCAAGCAGAACAATCCTTTTATCAGTTTCCTAACTTGTAAACCTACTTCTTTCTCTTGGCTGAGCAAGATTAATAACCATGTCTGGGCCCTAGATCAGCTGTAAAAAGGAGTCTAACCTGCCTGACACAGACCCTGAGGTCAGCTTGGACATGGTGCTGATAACGCCAGGATTGTGGGTTGGATCCCTGTGGGGACCATTCACTCCAGAGCTGGACTTGATGATCCTGATGGGTCCCTTCCAACTCAGAATATCCTATAATTCCATGTCAAAACCCAGCCTGATTAGTACCTAAGTGCTACTTTCTCTTTCTTAGTCCTTCTAACATTTTACAGGGGCTCTGCCATCAGAGCTCTCCACTCTCACACCCATTTCTGCATGGTTTCCATGCAGCTTTTGAAAACTAAAACAAAACCAAAACCAAACCACCGCTATTTTGGCCAAGAAATCAATTTGTTCTTATTATTGTGGTACTTAACAATCCCTGCTCTGTTTTGGAGCATAACTCTGACCATAGCACATCTTGGCCCCTTGCCTGCAGTTATTGTTGTCTGAGATAATGTTTATGATTGAGTTCAGTGAGTTGTGCATTTCCTTATCTTTCCACATGTCTGTGAATGCCAGAATTTGGAGTCGATCCAGCAGAATCCCGGGATGATTTTTCAGAGACAAGCCAACAAGAGAATATGAAAAGGGAAAATGTGATGGCAAGGGCGAGAATATGAAATTTCTTCTACAGATGCACCGCATTTGATAAACCCTGGGCATTGCAGGCTCTGAATTTTGGGGTCCAGAAGGAACCTAAACAAGACATAAAAATGTCCTGTGTGTGCTGGGACACAATGGGAAATCTCTTTGTCCTGCTCTCTCCTCTCCACAAACACAGAAGAGTAGATACCAGCTCTGAAAAATAAACTTAATGAAGAAAATTATTCCAATACAGCTGGATTTCTCATCAGTTATAGAATGTTGAAGTCCTTTTGGAGGCAGGAACATCAATGATTTTGATTCTCTGAGCCCTCGTGCAATATTCTTCATATACTTCAGGATGTTCTTAAATGATGTTGCCAATTCCATCAGCAAAGTGGGGACAGCAGTAGAGACTGAGCAGAAATATTTGCTCTCACCACGTGCAAAGTGCTTTGAGATCCTGGTGTGAAAAAAATGGAAGATGAGCAAAGCATCTTCCTCACTAAACTCCTTAGCCATGGTAATTCTACACGGTCATCATTCACAGGAAGAATGTTTTATTTGGGAAGGAATAATCACATCTTGCTGCCAAAACATGAAATCCAATTATGCTGTGAACTAAAGGCTGTTTTAAAGGGTTTATAATTTCTCAGCTTTATCCTCATCAGGATATAAAGTGGGTTTTCTTCCCTTCTTTCCTTCCCTTTTAGAAGGGCTTCTTTTCCCATTTCCATCTTCCCTGAGTGCCAAATTTCCCTTCCCTATGGCAGAGTTGACAGTTGGACTTTGCTTGGGATTTTGCCTCACACCTTCAATATTTCCCTCTCCACAATCAAGGCAAACCTATGAGCCCTGCTCTGGTTTTATTGTTTTCCCCTGAATATGAAATGCAAAACCATGGGAGTGTTGAAATTGTGGGGTTCTGCCTGTTTCATCCACTTGAACAGACTTTGTGGCTAAACATTGGACCCAGTCCCTGTAAAATATCCACCCATGGGGAAATACTTTTTTAAAGCAGTCATTTAAAGAAGTGGNCCTTTTCCCTTTTCCCTTTTCCCTTTTCCCTTTTCCCTTTTCCCTTTTCCCTTTTCCCTTTTCCCTTTTCCCTTTCCCTTTTTCCCCTTTCCCTTTTCCTTTTTCCCCTTTCCCTTTTCTGTTTCCTTCTCTCTTGAACAAGAAATAAAGTAGCTCCCTAAAAATGGAAATTTTGTGGTTATGGTGTGTCAAACTCCTCTTCACCCACAACTTTAAAACAGAAGGACTAAAGGCTCATCAGGACTGAGAATTTAAAGGCAGGATAATGGGATTTCTTCCTGTTGCTGCCACAGATTTTTATTAAAAACAAAGATTTGGGAAACATATGGAGTAAAGGTGCTCCTTGAGGTGAGACAAGAAAGGAGATGGGGTCAGGGTGGGATTTGATAAAACTCTGCTATTCTAGAGAAGGATTTGTCATAGATGAGAGGAAAGAATCTCATCAGTGGATACAGCAAGAAGCTGTTGTTTTAAAGAAGGGCTCAGGATAAGAAATTGCCTTGGTGGCCTTGGTGTGTTTAGAAAGGTTGGTAAGGAGGGGATGGCAGTGGTAGGGCTGCCATCCTGGAGAGGCTGAAGAAATACATTTGTCAGGAACTAATTAGGTGGAAATGACCCTGCCTTGCTGTCTTTCCACCTCTTGGCAGCTCTAATTTCCAATGACTGAGGAAGCCCCCTGCTGGGTAAAGTCTCCCTCCATTAAACCTTGTCTGTGTAGGCTGTAAATCCTCTCAACCAGGCTAAGTCCAAGCTCAGGGCTGCAGTGGAGTGTCACAGGTGCAGCCAGCCCTAGCTCCAGTTCCAGGCAGCTGCAGGAGACCCCAAAAGCAGCCCTGTCAGGAGGGACAGATGTGCACTGGGCTGGACATTGGGCAGCTGTGCCTCGTGGAGACCACTTGCCTTTTCCCTTCGAATGAAATGCAGAGTTCCTGACCCCCAAATGGAACTCCAAACCCAGTGTTCAGAGAACCCTGATTCCTGTCCTTCAGCTATAGAAACCTCTGGCTCTGCTGCTCCTGCAGTTGCAGTAGCCCAGTCTGAATCCCATGACAGTTGGAAAGCTCAAGATGGATGAGCTACTTGCCTTTCCTCCCTGATTCTTTGATTCATTAGTTAATGTCTGAAAAGCACTTTGGAGCTCAAGAGTGTTAAGTGCTATTATTATTAGAGACCTTTCATATGAATGTTGATTGAAAAAGATAATTGTTACCTTTCTACCTTTCATCCCTTTTATTTTTCTTTTTTTCACATTTTTATTAAAGAGAACAGTAACTGGCTTCCCCAAGAAGTGGAAAGGAAGAGCTGGATGTGCTGACAGAGGAGATGATGGCATAGTCCTGATAGAGGACACTAAGAATGGAAAAAAAACCAGACAAGCAGGACAGGGCTTTCCATCTGTCAATGTCCAGAGGACATAACAGAATTTATGGAACAGAGCTTCTACTGCTTGCGCCTTCCAGGCCGTTTCAGTTCCTCTGATATGAAAGACAAGGAATGATTTGGTTGTGTTTTGGCAGTTGGTTCAGCTGCCCTCTCGCAGGCATTGTGTCACTGGGCTGTCCTGTCTGACACTCGGCAGGGAACGGGTGTGTCAGATCTCTTGTTCCCCCCCATGGATGTCTCCCAAACCCCAGCTCCACAGAGCAAGACATCTTCATCAAACCAAGTCAAAAATGGCTGATGCTGAAGTCAGCACTGAGGGGTTTCCATGTTTGTTTCCTTTGGTCCTCAGGCCAACAGAAAAAAATCAGGGCAGGGGCCCAAAGACTCTGCAGGCTCCAAATCCACAGATATTTCTGAGCTTGGCTGGGTGAGGCCTTCAGGGGAACCAAATTTAACTGGCACTGCATCTTGGATGGTGGTGGATGCAGACCTCTTAATGTCTTTTACATCCTGAACTATTCTGATTCTTAGCTCGGGAAGACAAACCGGCATTCCGGGTATCCATCCCTTCCTGCTGGCTGTGAAGGGACACAAGTGAGGGGCTAATTCAGACAGAGGGATCTACACCAGGGACGTGTGAAGTTGTGGGCTCATTATCATGCACCCAAGTTTGAATGTCTTTTTACAGATGTAAATCAAGACAGACCTGTAACTGGAAGACTGGAAAGCAGGGTTTGCTACCAGTGATGGCTGCATCATCCCCAGGAGGTCTTTCTCCACCATGAGTAAATAGAGTTTGGATAAATAGAATAAAGTCCAATTTTTGCATGGAGAAAAGGAAAATAACCCATCCACTGTTTTCTGCCTCTAGGATGTTTTGCCACAACGGGTTTGAAGGATTTGAAGGACCTAACTTGAAGCTTTATGCAGAAAATCCTGAGTTTGCTTGAGCTGTATCTGCCCAGTGCTTCCCTGACCTTCCTGGATGCACAAATGGATGTTCTGACCCACCTGAGCTCACGGGAAGGTGAACTCTGAGACCTGGAACATGCTCAGCTGTGGAGGTAAAGCAGATGTCTCCTGGAGACCTGCAGCTGGATATCCCCAGACCACCGAATGAAAGATGAAAGTTCCTCCAGGGCACCATCCAGTTCCAGTTTGGCACACTGGGAACAGCCTGACTGCCCAGCTCCAGTTGCATCCATGTCTTGTCGGACTCCACATCGTGATCTTCATCCCACATGGGATTTCCATGGAAAGAAGCAGAAGGAAGGGACCCAAACTGAGGCCATGATGCTCTTTGCATGGATTCTCATTCCATGGGGACCAAGACTCCCAGCAGCCCAGTCTCCTGAGAGGGGCAGGAGTTGTTCTGGGACCATGGAGCCAGCCAGGCCTATCCTGGCTCCAGGACAGGTGGGACTGACCACAGACAATGCAAAATTGGTGTTTAAACAGAGGCAAAGGGCAGGGCTCTTCCCATGGAGCCCTGAGTCACTTTTACCCTGGATCCCCCACGGCAGCATTCCCTCCCTTCTTCCAGCTTTGTTTCCCCTGTGATTGTGCCACCAGGTTGGAACTCAGCTTTCAGTCTCCCGTGTGGAAGTAAGAAACAAAGTGAAAAACCTGTTTTTCACTTCCCATTGATCATGCCTGCCCAGGTCTTGGAACTTTGGGTTAATGGGGCCCGCCCAGAGATGCTCCCTTTTTGCACAGCTGCGGAGCAAAATCATCTACACAGATCAAAGATATTACTCTCACAAAATAAATTTGCCAAACTGTTGCTATTGCCCTATCTTCCCATTTTTATTGAGCTGGGGTTGCATTAACATTAATGAGATGTTAAAGGAGAAGGGGAAAAAAAAAAAAGAATGAAGAAAGAAAGTCTTCCTGAGCAAATAATAACTACTCAGTCATAATTCAGAGGAAAATTATGGCCCTGTTACATGTTTGAAACTTTCCACTGTATTTCACTCCCGCTTCTGCTAAATTATGTGCAAATGATGGAAGTCCATACATACACATGAATGTGCTTTGCAAAGTTGAAATGTTTTCTTTGCTTGGAATTATTTCCTCTTCCAGTGACTCTCTATCTTGTTTCTCTCTCCTCTTCTCTTTCTGTCCATCCAGCGCAGCTGAGGGGAAATTCCTCTTTCTTCCAAGTTCCAGTTTACTTTAACTGGGACAAAGAACTCATTTCATGACTCAGTGGAAAGGACATCAACAGACATTCCTGGACTACAAAAGAATAGTCCCAGAAATCCAGATCTCATTGCATTGTGATTTTTGTTGAGATTGGAAAATGGCAACACCAGTCTATGCATTTTTCTCCTCTGCCTCATGGGGTTGTCATTCTGGCCCAGAAAAGCTTTGGTTTATTTTCAGTCTATATGGCTATTTTCCTGTTGTCCTCCAGGTACTCAATCACCTGAAAAATACTGAGTGAAGCAGCAAAAGCTACAGGTGTAAAGAGAAAATTGTAACTTGTTTTGGAGTTCCTTGATAAAGAGTCTTAGGGGGAGGTGTTGTGGTGTTATGGATGGGCTCAGCTTGTGCACATCACGCTGGGGACCTGACAAAGTGTTCTGAGAGAGGGCAGCCAAAGCCAAAGGCAATTCCCACCTTTCCTGCTTCAGAAAGAGTCACTGACAGCACCTGATCTGACGGAGAGCTGCTGAGACAGACGCCTCAGTGATGTGTGTGCTTGTTTCTGTGAAAACACGGGCATCTGTCGGGCTGCTCAAAAACACGTGGCGTTTTGTAGAGAGAAAAGAAAATAGTCCAAGCTGGGATTTCCCCTTCTCCCATGGAAAAAAAAACAAAAAAACAAACAAACAAACAAAAAAAAAAAAACACAAAAAAACCCCCAAAAACAAACAAACAAAAAAAAACCCCAACCAACCCCCATCCA
>VWZN01021651.1:5833-18195 GCA_013396955.1 Regulus satrapa | reverse complement strand
CCTTACATCCCTTTTTTTTTTTTTTTTTTCCTTTTTTTTTTTTCTATTTTCATTCAGTCATTTTTGGAGCCAGGGCACAACTCAATCTCAACATGGATTGAGAGCCTGCTATCTTCTTTCTACAGCCTTGGATATTCTGTGGTGACCTCCCAGTCCAGCATGTCTGGAAGTGGGAAACGAGGCTGCCCAACCCACCTCCAGCTGTCCTTCACCTCAGCAGTCCAGACCAGGAATTGCCCAGGCAGAAAAACCAACCCTGTGGACACTGTGACATTTCTCCCCAAGTCATTCTGACACATTTTCCATTACATTTTCTAAGGGACAAAGACAGCACATCAGACAGACACCAGTGCTCCCAGCACTGCCCCTGTGAGCAGACACAGCAGTGACCCAGGAGCAAGGACACTCTGGGGAAGAGGCTCTGAGGGATCTCAGGGAATTATGAAAATCTGAATGGTCAGCAGACTGAGCAGGAGATTTCACCTCAAGCTGACAAAGCACTGGGGTCATGCCTTGCCTGCACCACAGCTGTGGATCCTTACAGGATGTAATCTTGCCCCTGGCAGTGCTGAATTTTACTTTTCCTGCCTCTTTGGCCAAATTATGGGAACTGGATAAAAGATAAAGAACAAGACTCCTGCAGCTGAGCTGTCAGTTAAGGAATTGGACTCAATGCTCCCTCTGGATCCCCTCTAACTCAGGATATTCTGTGATTCTGTGATTTGTATTACACCCTGCAGTATAAATACTTTCAGTTTTCATTCGGAAGTGACAAAGAATCACAGAATGGTTTGGGTTGGAAGGGTCCTTAAAGATCATCCAGTGCCACACACAGGGACACCTTCCACTGCAGCAGGCTGCTCCAAATGCCATCCAACCCAGCCTTGGACACTTCCATGGTGTAACAGAGGTTAGCTGGAGTATCCTCACCTGATGAGGATAATGCTCACAGAGGGAGAGCCTCCAAATGCAAGAAACAACACTCCCATGCAGATGATGCAAAGAAAAACACCCCGTAATTCTATGGAAGGACAGCACAGCACTCTGGAGTCATCCTGTGCATTGCTGTGGGCACGTGTGTGTTACTTTATTGGCTGTCACACGTCAGGTACCCGCCCAGAATAAAGGCAAA
This sequence comes from Regulus satrapa, assembly GCA_013396955.1. Lineage (NCBI taxonomy): Eukaryota > Metazoa > Chordata > Aves > Passeriformes > Regulidae > Regulus > Regulus satrapa. Next base: position 17,063 of record VWZN01021651.1, on the reverse strand, counting down.
CAGCATTAACCCACCCAGGTGCACGGGGTCAGTAAACACAGCACTTGCAGGCAGTTAATCTGCATTTGCCATTGGTGGTTGACCTTGCAGATCGTGTGTGATATGCACAGATAAATGGCAATTAAGCATCAATGCCGTCAGATCCCAGGGCTGGCCGGCTCCCTTCCAGGAAGGAAAGCTTTGCCATTATCTCCATCCCGCACTGTGTGCATATCCATATCCAACACCACTTAGGAACCACTCCAACAAGTGATCATCTTAACAGGGTCAGCACCTTTCCTCCCCGGGACCCCGTAACAAACTTAGCAACAGCTCCCAACTAATTGAATTGGAGCATGATCAACAGCCTAATTGAAGACTGCCTCGCATCCATTTCAAGCTCGTAGGATTTCCCCAATTTTGCTTTCTGAGCTTCTGCTCAGAGTTAGGAAAAAGGCAAAGAATAAAAAAATAATAAAAAAAAAAATTAAAAAAAAAAGACAAGAAAAGAAGGGGAAAAAAATAAAAAGCAGAGGGGAAAAAATCGGCTTTACTTAACAGTTGCTATTTTGGTATCAAAAGGAGTCTGCATTGTTGATTAGAGCGAGAGATCATTATCCCTCTTAGGAGCCCGATGAAGGTCGTTGTGTTAACCTTCAAATCACTCTGTAACTGGAGGATGCTTTTTTTCTCCTGCTGAGCCACACTGGGAGAAAAAAAAAAAAAAAAAAAAAAAAAAGGCAACTCAAAGGAAACAAGTCCAACTCTGCTGCTGCAGACTGGAAAAGCAGAGTGACAGGGTGGGATTAGCTTTGGATGTTGTGTATTGTTCGTGTGTCGTCAGAGGAGGGAGGCAGGATGGAGGGAGAGGGAAATAAACAGATTTAAATGTTTCGTCTGTCGTGGTGCTGTCATGACTGGACAGCAGAAGGAATGCACCCTGAGAAACTACAGACAGCTAAAAACCTGCTGATTAAACACTTATGTATGGGGAAGGGTTTATATATTTACTCCAATAGTAATTACTGTTATTTTGCACCCAACAAACTGCCCATGACAAGATAATTCTGGTCAGTGCACAGGGAGATCCTTGTCTGCTGCACACTGAAGGATGCTGCTGCCCCTTATTTTTTTTCATTTTTATCCTGTTTCCTTCTTTTGTTCCTGTCCTGGCACAGCAGGTCCCAGGTTTACAGTGCAGGGCTGCCCGAGTTCCAGGCAGCTGGTTGAGAGTAGGGCAAAGCTGCCTCTCTCCATACACAGGGCACAATGATCTTCCCCATGATGTGTTTTTTGGACAGGGAACCATGACTCTAATGATCCCAGGGTCTCCAGGAAAGGCACTACAAACCAGAAATGTCTCTTGGTCATGGAAGATGCACAAAGTAAAACCTCATCCTGGGACCCCGTGGCCAGCAGAGGTGATTCCCCCTCTGGGAGAAAGGCTTTGGCTTTCACACTGCACAGTCTGATCTGGAACAGTTGGTAAAGCAGCCAGGCTTGGCAGGAAGGATCAAAACCCAGGAAAAGCAGGGGAGAAGAATCCCATGCCCAGCGCTTTACAAATGTTCTCTCCATCTGAAGCTTCTCTCCACCCCAGACTTCCCCTGGCTTCAGGCTGGGAGAGCTGGGGGTGCCCACCTAGAGAGAAGGATCCAGGGAGAGCTCGGAGCCCTTGGAACGGCTCCAGGAGAGCTGGAGAGGGGCTGGGGACAAGGCCNAAAGAAAAAGATGTGGATGTCTTGGAACAAGTCCAGAGGAGGCCAGGGGGATCCTCAGAAGGCTGGAGCAACTCTGCCATGGAACCAGGCTGGGAGAGCTGAGGGTGCCCACCTGGAGAGGAGAAGGATCCAGGGAGAGCTCGGAGCCCTTGGAACGGCTCCAGGAGAGCTGGAGAGGGGCTGGGGACAAGGCCTGCAGGGACAGGAGCCAGGGAATGGCTCCCAGTGCCAGAGGGCAGCGATGGATGGGATCTGGGGAAGGGATTCCTGGCTGGGCTGGAACTGCCAGAGCAGCTGGGGCTGCCCCTGGATCCCTGGAATGACCAAGGCCAGGCTGGATGGGGTTTGTAGCCATCTGGGATGGTGGGAGATGTCCCTGCATGGCAGGGCTGGGACAGGATGATCTCCAGACCTTGCACACTTTTTGTGTTCCACGCTCAGGCCGTGCTTCTCTCTCCCCCCAATCCCTTGTGACTCATTTCCCATGCAGATTCCCCCATGGATGTGATCCATCCTGGTGAGGGTGGCTCTCTCCATTTGCTGTTAGGAGTGACCTCTCTCTGTGCAAGGCTGGAGCAGCTTTGCAAGACTTTGGATCCACTTGTTGCCACCCATTTCCCTTCCCTGTGGTGCTGGTGCCCTTGCATGGCTAATCCTCCTCAGATAGTTTCTATTCTAAATCAGCCATGTGTCGATTTAGCATTCACCTTTTGTTGAAACTTAAATCCTTTTAATCCCTGTCCTTGCTTCTCCATGTTAAACAAACAAAGCTCACATTTCCTCCCGTCTCTCTCCCTGGTCCCTGAGCAGGCTCTGAGCTGACATCTCCCAGGTGAGGCACACGGATGGGACAGGGAATGTGTGCAGGGGAGCCACCTCAGCCTGCTCACAAGGTGGAGAAAAATCCCTGCAAAAAAAAAAAAAAAAAGGAGAATTAGCGNAAAAAAAAAAGGAGAAGATGCTGTTCCTGTCCCTGCCCTCACCTCCTGTGACCACCTGAGACATTTCAGTGGCAGAAAGTCTTTTCAGGGACAACACTGCTGCCAGGCCAGGAAAAGTCTGAAATGAAGAGAAAAATCCATGTCCTGCTAGGTTTGAACAAAGGCAGCTCTATTTCTATTTGTATGTGAGTTCCCCTTTGTGCACAGTTTCTCTCACCGTGGTACTCCTGATCTGCAGGCTGTGGGGTGCTACTACACCAAAGAGGAATTTATTCAGGTTTTGCCTTGGTTTTTATTTTAATACAAGACGTCTCCCCCCAGGCAGTGGTGCAGACAGGGATAAAAGCAGGGAATTTCACTGGCTCACCTCTGGGATGGGTTAGGAAAGCTCATCTGCGGGTGAATGAGAAAGGCACTGCTTCATCTGCTCCACCATTGCTGCTCTTGGCCACCTAAACATGGCAAACATGTCATTTTTACACCCGTGACACATAAACACGACAAACGTGCCATTTTTGACATGCTCAATAATTCACATTTGGCCACCATAACCCCACAGGAGAAAAAATTCCCCTTTCTGGTGTTGCTGGGGACTCTGTCCCTGCACAAATCCACAGCTGGTCCATTTGTCAGCCAAGGGTTTCAATCTAATTTCTCCTTCATGTTTGTGCTCAATAAAAATAAATTAATAAATAGGAAAAATAAAATGAAATTTAAAAAATAAAATTAATAAAATAAAATAAAATAAAATAAAATAAAATAAAATGGCATAAAATGAAAAATAAAATAAAATAAACAGAATCTTTTTTCTAGGCAATGGACCACAGCTCCACAGAAAGAATCAACCTTTCCCATCAGATGTTGCATGTGGAGAGGGATTATCTTATTTAGACTGACAGGGCACTGAGCATCATGGGGTCCTGCTTTCTGACTCCAGATTTTCAGTGTTCCTGGGGCACAAATTAGAATTTGGGTGACTGGGTTTGTATAGCTGAAGAATATTTGTAAATTCACCTCTTGAACCCCTCAGTCTGTGACTGATAACCACAATCTCAGCACCCCTTTTGTGGATATCTCCCACATGCTTCCAGCTCCTGCCCCAAAAGTGAAAATCCCTGGAGAGTGCTGCTCTCCATCCCAATATTCCCCTTGAACTCCAGGGGTTCAGACCCCCATGCAATTCCGGCCAACACCAAAGGGATTTAAACCTTGAACCAGCAAAGAGGAGGAGGATTTATCTCCCTTGTGGGACACAAGTCTTCTCAAGGTTATGGAGGGGCACTAGAATAACTTCATGCTCCCTCTGGAAAGGAGAATTACAGTGCTAAAACCCGAACCTCAGATTTTGGGCTGGGCTGCCACACTCCTCCTGTCACTGCCCAACATCCATCCCTCAGCCCCAGCTTCCAGCAGCTTCTCACACTGACTGGGGAACAGGGGTTTTTCCAATTAACCTGTCAGGAAGAGCAATGTATTCTTTTCCAGCACTTGAGTAATTTAAAAGCCATCAGATTTCAGAGATCTGCCTGGCATGTTAAACTCTCAGTCAGTGCTGTGGAGCTCTGTGAGCCTGGGTTCATCAAAAATGCACAAGCAGAGAGACCCCGTGGTCAGAAGAAGATGTTGGACCTGTGGAAGAGGAGGAGAAAGCCACACAGACAAGGTGCTAAAGCCTCTTTGGGGATGGTTTCTGTGCTATTATAAATCCATTTAAATTCTGTCACTTGCAGATCCCCAGTTTGGAGTTCTGGGAGAATTCAGGGTGCTGAATGGTGCCTGATAACTCAGACAAATCCATCTCTTGACTAAAGCTGCTGAACCAAAGGGATGTTCTCCCATTTGTGACCACATCCCAGCACTCTGAGAACCTCTGAAAGTTTTGGATGCATCCGAGGTGCTCATGACCACTCTGTTGCCCTGGTCATGTAGACGGAGATACATCCCTCATTCCAACAAATCCCTGTTTTTCCTCTGGCATCTTTTCCTCCACATCCCCTGGCTGGTCATGTCCCAGCTAAACATTTCTAGACAGAAACTCACACCTGAGCTCTGGCCTTTCCAGCACGTGTGGCCGCCTGGGGAGCTGAGGAGGGGTAAATGGGTTTCTTTGCAGGCTCTTCCTGTGCTCCTGGGGAGATGATGTGGTTTTTTTGCTTGTCTTCCATCACAGAACAAGAGCTAAGTGTTATTGATCTGGGACCTAGGGGGAATATTTCTGAGCAGCTCACCCTGGCATTAGTCCATCACTTAGCTGGTATTTATTATTCAGGGCTGGCAAGGGATTCCTGGCAGCGTGCCCTGGCCAGACAGCAAACTGGTGACGGAGGAGCTGAGCGAGTCAAGGGCAAATGAAGAGGGAAAAGAAGGGAAGAAAGAAATTGCAGACCAGATTTTCCTTTTTCAGATTAACTCAGGTGGGTCCCAGAGCCTCTCTCTGCAAAGTTGTTCCTGTGTGCATGAGAAACCCAAAGCAGGGTGTGCACACAGAGCTTGGCAGATGGTCAGTGTGAGATGATTTCTGGCTGGGAGGTGACATAAAAATGCAAATAAACAGGACAAGAGCAGGACAAGGTTTCACCCAGGAAAAAAAATATAAATTAGAAATGAAAGGTTCATGCAAGGAAGCAAAGTGGCAGCTTTGCAGAGGGGACAGCTGTTCCTCACAGCTGGAAGGTCCAGGAGTAAGAGTCATGGCAGTGAATGATGTCATTTGGGTTATTCCCAGCACTCCAGAGAGGTTTGTCCTGCCTTATGATGAATGGAAGGATGTTGGTAGATCTACCCTGTCCCCTCTGGAGGCTTCTGCCAAAACCTTTATTCCATGATTTGGCATGGCCTGACAGAGGAACTCCTCTTGAAAGCTCACTGGAGGAACAGCCCAGCAGATGCAGAGCAGGTATTTCTGTGTGCATAAGGGTCTGGGAAATAACTGAGTCTGAAGCAGCACACGAAGCTTTAATGGCATCCCTGGTGTCCATGCCAAGGGAAAAAAAAAATAGGGAAAACACAGCTTAACAGCCCATTTCTGTGACAATTCCCTGCTTCTTTCCAATGCCAATCCAGTGGTGATCCAGGAGCTCATTCCCTGGTGACCTGGGGTTAGAAGTTGCAAACTCTCCAGGACAGGTTGGATGAAACAAAAATCATCTCTGATCCCAGCTCCAGGTCTGCTGTCCCATGCCAGATTTGCAGGGCACTTTGCACAGGTCCTGGCTTTGAGGAGTCCTTGTAAACCAGCAGCACACCCTTCATTTCAAGGAGTTGAGTAAGGTTATTCCCCAGGGATTGTCAGAAGGGTCAGAGGATCTCCTGGGAAGGAGGGAATTAATTCTCTGCTTAGCCTAACTCCAAACATTGCAGCAGGGCTCTGGCAAAGCAGGAACAGCTCAAACCCTCTGCAAGGTTGCAGGAAAATCTGTAGAAATCAGCTTTTGGACAGACAGCAGGCTGGGCACAGCCTTTGGGAGCTTAAGCACATGGCACCTCTTTTTCCCAGGCAGGAAACAGGTGTGTCTTCACAGGCAATAATTTTGCCAGTTTAAGAGTTCTTGCAACATTTGCACTAAGAAAACATTGGCAGAAAAATGAGGAAAAAAAAAATCCCTCAGGCTTGGTCAGATTAAAGAGCCCTGTCTGCTAAGGTGCAGTGAATTCTTCTGTTATTGATCCCTGGGGTCATCCTTGAGACAGTGAACTAATGGACCTGCACAATTCCTTGGATTTCCTTTAACTAAAAATTACATTAAGTTCAAGCAGGAAATTATTAATGATGGTGATTTTAGTAGTAGTAGTAGTAGTAGTAGTAGTAGTAGTAGTAATAATAATAATAATAATAATAATAATAATAATAATAATAATAATAATAATATCAGCAGCACACCATTCCATCTCTCTCACACAAACACAGCTGCAAGGATAATGCAGCTCTCACTGATTTTAAAGGAACCCCCAGGCTCTGAGTTTTCACATCTTGAATCTTTCTGTTCCCTTCTTGTGAATGTTTCACACCTCTCCCAAAATGTCCATAGCAAGACCTGGGCAAAAATTTTCCTGTTTGGCTTCCACTTTGGGAATAGTATTTGATTTATTCAGCTCAATGGTCTGGTAGCTCAAGTCTGAACCTGGGCTCATTACAAATGTTGGTCTGAAAATGCCCTATAAGAATCTCTCCAACTGCTGCTAAACCAAGGCAAAACCAAGCAGACAGAGGGGAAAACACCACCAACAAAGTTCCCTGAGCTCACACTCTATTAGGTGAAGTTTCCAGCAGCAGCAAGTTTGGCTGCTCTTCTCTTTGTGGTATCAGCTCTCCCTGATCCTTCACATCAGATATTTGTACACAGGTGTAGAGAAAAGTCTGGAAAAGTCGGGGAGAAGTGATGGATACCTGTTTCCATGAGCTGCCAAGGCATCTTTTCCCAGGAACTGTGCAGTGCTGCCATGTTTCACACCCTCAGTGCTGCCTCTCACAAAGCAAGGAGGGTGGAAATGAAGCGATCAGCGAGGCTCGGTAATTACGGTGGCAGCTCGGGTGTGCTCAGTAGGTTTGGGCTGAAAGGAGGTATATTTTAATTATTAGCATCCAATTAAATATTGAATAAGTTCCATTATTGAAGGGGGATTTTGTGCCTCTCAGGGACCATCCAAAGAGTTAATTAGAGAGCCTGCACACTTGTAGACAGTGTGTGAATGTGCCTCCACCCCCTTCGGTGCTGCTACAAATCCCAAGCGTGCAGGTATTTTCTACTCTGTGAGCCTGAAACTGGATTTTTTTATGTTCTTTAAATGAGTGTCAGTCCATCTTCAGCAGCAGGAATCTTGGCATAAACTGCCAAGCAAAAAAAAAGCTGACCTGTGCTGCTTTGGCTGAGGGGCTGGTTCATTTCAATCAAGCATGTGCATGTCTGTCCCTGCCAGCCTGGAGCCAGAGCAGTCTCCAGAGCATGGGCACATCCTGGTGGTGATAAGAGCATGTCCAGAGTGAGCTGTTCCCTGGCTGGACACAGCTCCTGCTGTTGAGCAGAATCTCAGAAGCTTTCCTGTGAGTTAGATTCCCACCAGGCCATCCCTGAGCTTTTCAGCAGCAGTGAGAATGTGTCTGGATTTATTTAAGTAGGAATTGAGCTTTCATTGCTGGTATTTTCCTGATTTTTGACTGATGCTGGATAGCCCAGTCCTGGGCATTGAACAGGGAGGTGTTCCAGGGGTAGTACAGGTGGGGAATGTGTTATCAGAGATAAGAGAGATCAATTCTGGCACAGAAATTACAGGCCATACTTGCACCAAGAAGAGCAGAGCCTGGACATTGTATCTGCTGGAATAGATGTGGCTACTAATTATAAATTAATAATATGAAATAAAAATTGTAAATAAGGTTGCAGAGGTCCATAATTAACCAAACACATGGCCATGACCCATTAACATTTAAGGGTGCTTCACTGTCCAGTATCAGAGGGAAGAGAAGCAAGCTGAGGTGTCACTGGACAGCAGTGCAATCCTCTCTTGTGGTGGGGAGGAAGGGGAGGAGGAGGAGCAGGAGGATGTGACTCCAGCTGGAAATCAATCCACACAAAACATCCATCAGGCTGCTGGGAAAGCAGGCTCCAAATGGAGTGCTTGTCATTAGGAGAAGATGCATGGAAGAGGCAGAGATGGGGAAATAATCCACGGGGGGCTCTTGGAGAGGCAGCCCCATCAGGCAAATAGGATTATTGGGAATGATGAGATAATTTACCAGGAAGTCATGTCAGGTTTAAGTGACCCTCCCAGACAAGGGAATCTGGGGAAGGGGGGAGTGAGAGCTCCCAGCTGGGTTTTGGCCTTCATTCAGAGCCCAGCACAGCTGCTGAACTGGGAAACTGGGTGAACTGGGAGTGGTGAAATTATCTCTTTTCTCTTGAGAGGACCCCTAACTTTTGCAAGCAACATTTCACAGTGAAATGTTTACCAGGTTTACCTCAAACAGAGAGTTTGTCTGTGTTTTAAAGCCCTCTGTCGTGCCACAGCCCATCTGTAATGCATTCATCCTCAGAGAAAAATCCATCCCAGGGGAGCCAACACAAAACACAGCCAAGTTCCACAGGCAGCACTGGGAGGAAAAGAATCTAAATCCAAATCACTGTCTGCCATGGTCACTACGTGACCAGGCAGGCTCTCCAAAATTCAGGAACTCTCCCATGGAGATAAGCCAGAAAAACCTGCCCTCTTCAAATTCCCAGCAGAAAAGTTGTGATCATAGCTAGTCTGGCCTAAAATAAGAGTCACTCCAGTTTCTTCACTAGTGTGTAAAGGGCTTATCTTTTAAGTCCTTTAAAACTCTGACAACACTTGGATGTATCTCCTGCTCTTCTCCCCATGAATGTGTTGGTAAATAAAAAGGGTCCTCTGACCGTGGCTCTTTGAAAAGGAACATACTTATTTTTCAGAGAAAGCTAAGCTAAAAAAAGGTTTTGAACAATGGAATTATTTAATTATTATTTAATTCACAACATTTTTAGGGCAGTTCTCATTAGATGGATGCACAGGAACAGGAAAGCAGCTGTCTCTCCATTCACACCAGCAGAACCCAGAACATGGGAGGTTTGTTTTTTTCTTTTGATGACACCCCTTTCAAATGCTTGGGGATGTGTGCAGTAATTAGATTCATGACTCATTAATGATGGCTGTGGCAGTGTGGGCTGTCTGGAGCAGGAAAATGAAGCGACACTCAAGCCTGTGGAACTGCAGCCATTCTGTTCCCAGCTCTGCCCCTCCCGAGGGGAACCCACCACAGATAAAGAGCTGATGGACAGAGACTGCTGGCAGGAACCAAACCACCCTCACCCTGTAAAGAACTGCCAGAATTTGTCAGAATATGAGCAATCTGGTCTAGTGAAAAGTGTCTATGGCAAGGGGTTGGAACGGGGTGATCTTCAACGTCACTTCCAACCCAAACCATCCATTGATTCTATGGCAATTAAGCAAACTCACGGTTTTCTCTGTGTTTTTCAGATTTCTTGGCCCTTCATTGTACCAGGTCCTGTACAGACCTAATGCAAAAGTGAAGGTTCATGCCTCATAATAAAATAAAGAGAGGTAAAAACATGCACAACCCTTATTTCCCAGCCCATCCCTTCCCCAGAATCTTATTCATGGGGAAAAATCTCATGCTGAGTTTATTTTTCTTCTTCGTCAGTCAAGTTGTTCTACGAGCAGACACCGCCTTTCAGAAGAAGAAAGCAAATTGATCCCACTTAAAATTCTTCTTCATCCATGACCAACCCAATTTAAAATGCTATCAATCTGCGTGGTGGCCTCCCCAGTGGAAAAAGGTGCAAACCGAAGGCTTGGTGCTTTTATTTTGGCTTGTGTGGGATTTCTTCACTCATGTTGTTTGCATTTTGATGTGTTTTTAATAACACACTGACACAACTGCATCTTCTGGGTGAAGGCAGCTCACCAGCTGCCACTGTTTGTTGATTTGTTTATCTTCATTTACCTTTTCAGGACAAAGATAGGGAGCACAGTTTGTGTCCTTGCTGTGGCCAGAGTCACAGCAGCAGGGATTCCAGGCATGTGACTCTTGATGGAGAGAAAGACCTTGAAGAACAGGAGAATGACAGCTTTTGAACACCTGGTGACCAAATTATTTTAACTGCAGAAGTGCAACCGGAATAGAAATTGCTGTGGAGGCATCACAAGCAGAAGAGAGGTGGGAAAAGCCACCTCACTGAAAGGTGGGGTGGGTTTGACCTTCTCCCTGGTCCTACAGAGGGGTCAGGGCTCTGCCTCTGATCTACAGGTGCAGAATGGGGAAGGTCCAGTGCAGAGGACAACACTCAATGGGCATCATTTTTAGGATGCTGTGGGCAAAAAGGCTGTTGGCTTTTAATGCAAACCTGAGGAAAAATTGCCCTAAGGAGGAAAAGTGAGGCTGTTTAGACTTAGTGAGCTATAATGGGATAGTGACGTATAAACCACTTCAGAGAAGGGGCTAAACTTGGAGAATGGTGACTCTGATGTGGCCTCTGCTTGTATTTACCTCTGCTGGCCATGGCTAGAGACATGACAGGCATGATCCTGGGGGAAAAGGTCATCACTCCAACCTAGGGGCCATTCCTGTGTTGTTCTGGAGAGTTCACATTTCCTGACAACAGCCACCTCTGAATGCCAGCAGCTATTCCTATTCCCTAAAGGAGGGAGAAGACTCACCTCACTGATCCAGGCACCTGAGTTAGGTGTCAGCTTGCAAGTATCTCCCTGTGAGCCAAATGTCTTTGTCATCTGAGGCACCCAGGAATGCCCCGTTTACCTCCAGCCTTTGCTTCTGAAGGGCTGAGGTCACCAGTGGATGCAGTGTTGTGCCTGCTGGACCTGTGGGATGAGCTGGGTACCACAGGGAGTGGCAAATGGCAGAGTGATCATCCCTAAGGATATCCCTAAGGATGTGGTTCAGCACAGCCAGTGGAGGTTCTCTGGGCTCTCCTTGCTTGGTCAGGGATCCCTCCAGTACCTGGTGTCAGGGAACCTGAGTTATTCTAGTGAAGACACAACCAAAATTGTTTCTTTGCCTTGTCCCCAGGAAAAAAAAAAAAAAACAAAAACAAAAAA